>CAMOHE010054336.1:0-138813 GCA_946598075.1 Artocarpus hirsutus | reverse complement strand
TTAAACCCAATAAAATATTAGGTTTTGTTAATGACATTTTCTCGGTCATTACATCTTTAGGGTTGTGAGTAATTCTTAAGATAATATGAAAACAAATTAGGCTCAAGATAATGTGTATGAATGTATGAACAATGTAAGAATGCTTCTCAAAATGATGCTTATGTTTCTTAGTTCTTCTAATAGACCCCAAGAACTCAACTTTAGCCTCAAATCTTGGCAAATGATCAGACTAGCTATTTTTAGTGGATTTCCAATGGATTTGAAAGTAGTTGTTATAAATAGTTCAGCAAGCTAGTTAATAAGATTAGAAGGCCGAAGTTTGAAGCGCTTAATAGCAAGTTTTTAACGGTCACTAGATCAGCAAGCCGGTTCATAGTTTGACAGGTCAAACTTTAAGTCACTAGCAGGCCAAAGACAAATCTTTGATAGGCTGTCTAAACCTCTACAAAACAAGGTTCTAAAACCCTCAGATTGGCAGGCTGAAATAGGGAGTTCGGTAGGTCAACCATTTTTGGCCGGTAGGCTGATCTGTCTCAGTCCAAATTTACTCAACCTGTTTTGAAGCTTGTTTTACAGAAACCTGTTTAAACAACTTAAATGGAGTTTGAATCACTTTTTTAAATGGACTATAAAACTTAAATGGACTATAAAACCTAGTTAAAGCTATGTTCTTCAAGTCTATGTGAGTTCCTTCCAAGTTGCAATTCTCTTTAATCTTCTTGAGTGATCATCACTCGATTGCTTGAAACATAAGCTTTGTAGTACTCAAGATATTCATTAGGTTAAAATATACATTTTGCACATATGAACACAAATTTATATTTGTTATCATCAATACAAATTTAAAATAACTTTATAAAACCTTGGAGCCAATAGGGTGAAGGGAGAGGAACAAAGAAAGGAATGGAAAACAAAAAGGAAAAAAAAAAAGAAAAAAAGAAAAATGTTGGTATGTAAATGGTGTTTTTTATTAAAAAAATGTATTGTTTTGAAGATCAGAGGAAAAGATTAAAGATTGAACAGTTAAGCTTGGAAATTTATGACACCTCCGCATGAGATTTTCTTTTTAATTTTCTATCATTACATTTTTCTGAATTGAGATGTTTAATACTATGCCTTTGATTATCTAATTTATTTATCAAAAAATTTAAATTAGCACCATGTGGTATATCAAAATATACATTTGATACTCTATGCTCTAAAATATTTTATATCAGTACCACGACCTTTTAGTAAATCTAGAGGTTTTTTTAGGACACAAAAAGATACAAATACCCTTATTATATAATATAATCAGTTGACGCAAAATTTTTAACAAAAAATATTTTTAAAACCTTATTACACCCCAAATACACAACAAAAGAATCAATTTCTTCCTCGTTTGTTTTTGTTTCTAAGCCTTTTTTCCTTTTTTTTTGCTTTTCTTTTTGTTTTTGGTTCTCCTTATTTTGAAGTAGTTCTGAATGTTGTGGTGTGCATTACTCTTGCTACAACTATTGGATCGATGTTTGTAGAAGGCCATTTTATTCCTAGAACCAAAGATGGCTTGTTAAGGTAAGGCATTTTTGCTCCATAGTTAGAGTTAATGATCTTGCAATTTTTATGTCAGTAATTGTGATTAAAAGAACTAATATACATATTTTTGTTGTTGTTTTGTAAAGTATGATTTGCCATGGTGTTGTATGAATGTGGTTAACCATATGCTAAATGAAATGCTATAGTGAGTAAAAAACTAATTTATGAACTTATTTTTGCAATGTTTTGATTTCTTTTTAATTTTTTTATCCTTTTTATTTTTTCTTGCTTGTGAAATATCAAGATTTTCAATTTGAGATGTGTATCTTATACGTTGTGCTGCTAGAGTTAGTGACAACATCGTCATCATGATCAAGTTATGGGGGAAGACGAGGAAGGGTTGACATAAAGTTTTATAATAGGATATGCAAATGTAAATCCAAGGCTAAAGTTATAATCAGCAAGAGTATTAATAATACGAGTCATCTAATATTTAGGTGCTGTGGTAAGAAATGTAGGTGCATGAGTAGTGGCACTATGAGGATGACAAGGACAAAACATTGGAGGGTTAATGTGAATAGAGAGAGCAGTAGAAGCAATTTCAGTGGGAATAGAGAGATGATCACTAGTATTTACGGCAACCATAATGCAAACCTTGTTTTATTGTCGAATTTTATGGATGTAAAGGCCAATCTAGATACGATGAAAATATTGCTTATAATTGTCGTATGCACCATATTTTTCGTTTTGATTTTAGTTGTTGTTAAATGATTTATAAAATGGTTTCAATATGTATTTTTCATTTTGATTTTAGTTGTTGTTAAGTGATTTAGTAAGTGGTTTCAATCTGTATTGTTCGTTTTGAGTTTAGTTATTATAAAGTGAACTCGGCAATATAATAGTTAAGTGAACTTAGTTATGTAAATTTTGTTATGGCTGCATATTTTATACAGTTTAAGTGGCATCTCTATTATACGAACTCTCTTGGGTACAGCTCACACAAGATCTTCCCGTGTTTTATATGGTAGAAATTCAATTCTGTAATTAAAGAGCCATAATATGATCATATAATCCACTATTACAAGTAGTCATAATCCATAGGTACATAAGCTAACTTTACACTATGACAAAAACTCTAACATATGAAATCTCCAAAAAAGACCTGGAAATAGTAAACATTAGTTCATCACTAGAAATAGATTCCAAAGCAGTTCCATAGGTTCCAAAATATAAGATTGTTAAGTCATCTCAAAATATCAGTGAAATTGGAGTGCAGTCCATGTTCAGCCTATTGATAGTTTTTGACTGCCTAAGATTGCGTTAATTATGACTGCAGCACGTCTTCCACAGTTGAATTCTCGACATGGATTGTGCTTCTCTTCCTTGCCCTCTTAGATCCTACGCTGTTCTCACATTGCTATTAAGCACAAGAAAAACAGCATAAAGAAAAGGAGAAAATTAAACAAGCCAAACATACCAAATATTAAACAACAAGTAGCAAAAAGTATTTTAGGATTTAAATTGCATACTCTAACCTAATCTTGGAGTGTTCTAGGCCCGGTTTGTGATGCTGCCTTTTTCATTCGCTTTTTCATCCGAGGTCCTTGACGAGTCGTGGCGTTGTGTCCAAATTCACTACATTTGGAACACTTAATAGTGCTCGATCTAATTGTGATTGGTTGAGTATTATCCTTCCCACTCTTTCTATGGTTCTTTGGTCTACCAGGAAGTCTAATCTTAACTGGTGGCTGAATCAGATCACTATCAGAGAATAGAGGCCATAGTCCCTAAACTAAAAAATTGGACCTCATTTTCACACTAACTCTAAAGAGAACAATATATAAAAGCAAAACCAAACAACCGAAAAAATTCCAAAAAACATAGCATAATACTTATGAAAAACGACATTGTTCTTCAAACAAATTGTAATATTAAAAAAAAAAAATAGTTTGACGCAAATAGGAGACAAAATGATGAAAATTTTAGGACCATGAAAAGGTAATTATTCAACAATAACATTTGATTTTCATCAAAGAAAAAAACCGCAAATGTTATGCTTTATTTTGATTATAAAGCATAAAAATTGTACCTTTATGAAAACAAAAAAAAAAAAAAAAAAAATGAAACAAGCAAACAAACCCAGAACATGCATGAACCAAAATCAAGCCATACTTTTACTCTGAGATTTCAGAGCTTAAAAGATTGAAGAAACCATTACCAAACTTAGAACAAGAAGATGATAAACCGAGTTACTTCTAGTGCGCATCTTCCCTAAAAAAAGTTGAGATTTCTTCACAACATCCACTTTTTCCCTCTGAGATCTTTCGAAATTAGTGGAAAGATGATCCCAACTTTGCTATTTCATCCATTCATTTTCTCCTGCAATAGATTTTTCTAGTTTTTTTTTTTTCTTTTGACAAAGAAAAAAGGGAGAACAAGAAACCCCTAAAAACTTCAGTTCGTTTCAGACATCTTTACCTAATCAAGAAGCCTCTCGCGTCTCGTCATATTACCAATCCTTCTCCAATAAAACGGCATCGTTCATCGGTATTTGGGGGTGTTTGGTTGCAGCAATAAGAGTTTTAAAAGTATTTTTTAATTAAAAATTTTAGATCAACTTATTATATTATACAATAAGAGTATTTGTATTTTTTTTTTTTGTGTTCTAAAAAAGGCCCCTGGTTACTAAAGATAGATTTTCTTAAAGTCGAGATATGGGTATAAAATATTTCAAAACATAAGGTAGCAAATGCATATTTCGATATAATACACAGGTTATCAATTTAAAATTTCTCTTTTATTTTTAATTGATTTTCTATAAGTTTATTTATGTTCTTCTATTCTTAATATTTTTGATTTATTGCCCATGAATTGGATGATTTTATATTCTGAATTTGGCATTTGAGAGAGGAAATTTTAGATACGATCTTAGATAATATAACCTTGGATTTTATAGAGTTGGAAAGAGCTTATAATTCCTTTGAAACTATTTAAAAGAACTATTGAACATAATAAATTCTTAAATTCTTGATTTTTAAGGATATTGAAATCAAATTTTAGGAATATTTTTTCTTGGCACTCAAGAAAGGGAGTTAAATAAATTAGGTTTCCTGGTATAGCCTAGGAGAGTTGACATGGAGAGATTATAGTATTTTAGTTATAATTTTCTTTCATCTTTTCGTAATTGCTAGTTAATTTTATTTTATCAAATTGTTCTTAACAACGTACATTTGTATCGCTTAATGTTTAGTTTCTAAAATCACATTGTTGATATTTTTGCTAAATTTAGTCTGCTATATACAGATAGTAAAAGAACATTTGTTTTTCGAAAATTATAGTAAAAGAATAAAAAAAAATATAATATTTTTTATTATTTTGTCATCTTGGTGTTTAACATCGTATATATAATATTTTCTTTGTGAATAAAAACATAGTTATGAAAAAGCTATCATCTAAATATATGCTATCTTTAACAAAAAAATAACATTTAATGAGATGATCTAGAAGTATATCAACTAAACATATAGTGGTGTGTGTGAGTGAAAGAAAAAAGGTAAAAAGCAATAGCTGCATAAGATTTTGTTATATGTACATTTTTTTTTCTCTGAAAAGAAAAGACATGCGCTTTTAACTTTGAGGAGACAACGTGCTTACTTAGAGGTAATTGACATCTCCACCACTTAAGCCTCTGTTGAATGAATCGGGAAACACGAAAAAAAAAAAAAAGTAATTTGCAAAAGCAGCTTGTCCAAACAAAAATATAAAGAAAATAGACATGTTTGCTTATACGATCCTTTCTGAAGTTAATGAGATCACGACCGTTGCGATTCGGCGGAGCCAAGATTTGCCAGCTAGGGATGGGGTCGGGGCAGTTGTTGGGTTCGTCGACAAGGATTGGGTCGTTGAGTCGTTGGGCTGTGGGTTGCCGACGAGATGAGGGTGGCACATGTTTGTTTGTTTGATGGGGTCGTCGGAGACTATTGTTGCGAGGACTGTGAGATCAAGGAATGAGAGAGAACGAGGGAGAATAAGTGACAACAACTTTTTTTTTTTTTTTTCAAATTTTGGAGCGTTTCTACTTTTTTTTCGTTTTTGTTTCATCTTCGGCCAAAATTTTGACCAAACAAGATTTGTTTTTATTTTTGTTTTTTGTATTTTAAAACTAACAGAAAACATTTTAAAAACATAACAAAACGAGGCCTTTTGAAACGGCTTGATGTGGCCCTTGATAGCCAATCAGAAGCCGCCTCTTAGGCTTGATAGCCCACATCATAAAAAGAAGTGCTTATATATATATATATATGTTTATTTTCTGAATAAATTAAAAAAACTCTTGTTGTTAACTTCTCTTTCCCTCTACAAGCTTCGACAGATAGTGCTTAATTTTACATTATTTTTTATCACTTTTGCTTATGTTTTATTTGTTAATTTCTTGATTTTCTTATGTTTTTATATGTTTTTGTGTTTTGTAGTTGTTTTAAAGTAATAGGTTGAAAAATGGGTGAAAATGAGGATTTAAAATCAAGAATCACACCCTTACATTTTGAAGCACATAGGATGTTGTAACTTGAATTCCAAGTGCTATAGCCTGCAAAAGATGCGAAGTAAGCCAAAACTCAAAGGATGGGCACTGTAGCTGTGGAAACCGGTGCTACAGCACCCAAAGACCATGTTGATCGAGTTGGAGAAGTACGCCAAGTGGCACCATTCTAGGTGACATTGTCATGATCCAAAATCGGGGGTAAATTGAAAGAAATACTTTTGAAAATCTAGAAAAACAAAAATATAGAAACTGTAGTTAGCCTATAAAATTAAAAAAAGTAAATCAAGTTTGCTTAGGAGTCTTTAATATTAAATAAAAAGATAAAATAAAAATAGAAAGTTTAAAATGAAAACATACAAATTTTTAAATGAATGCTTTTAAAATAAGTAAAAATACAGTTGCACAAATTTGGTCAAAGAAAATAAAAATAAATTCAAATAATAAATAAAACTTAATCTATAAATAATCAATCATCTATTGGGAGTGTTCATTTCATGTATCTTCTATGCACCTATAAAAATTATAGGAAGAGTATTCCAATCGAGTAGCGAGGAGTAGAGGCAACATTCCTGAACATCAAATATCAATTGACTAGCTTGAAAAGAAAAGCATGAGGAGTGAGTACACAGTGCTTAGTAGAAAATCTATTACTCACCTATTGGTTTGTCTTACTATTATTATATTATGTATAAAATGCTTATGAAGTTAATAAACAAATTCTTATATCAATATAAGGAATATTCATCAGGTTCATAGCTTACCAAACCAATCGATAACTCACAATTTATAATCACCAAATTCTTCACACATGTCTTGGGTTGTTAGTGAAGGAAAGGAAAGAAAGAAAGATTATAATAAGTTCTGTTATGCCCCGAATGAGCACTCCATGTCCATTGTACGCCGAAGGAGCATCCTATGAGATAGGCCATATAGCATCGATAGCACCAAAAAATATGAATGTTTGTTGTGCCCAACAAATGAGCATCTCATGGGATATAACTTTGAGAAACATGTTGGATGGCCTTAAGAGTTGTTTGTTGGCACCTTGTAAAATCACAACATATATCGGATTTGGTTATAACCCATCCCAAATCATTCTACCCACGTTAGTTAGTTTTGATAAAATTTCGGTTGCCTAACAGCTTATTTTTCTTAAAACAAAAAATTTAAACCTACAAGAAAACAATTTATAAATATATTGTGGTATGCCATAGGATAAGCATTATATTGAGTCAAACAAACATCTCAATCCAACCATCAATTTTACAAGACCAAACTCCAAAATAATATAATTGATCATAAACTTAAATAAAAAAATAAACATATAAATAATGTTTCTCATCCATGAGAAACATTATTTATACGTAGAACAGTGCACCCAAAACCATTACTCCATATAAGTGGGGCCCACATCCCATCCAACAAAATTGAACCTTTAGATTGTTTCTCATCCATGAGTGAGAAACAATGTGGGTTCTCATTGTAGTTTTTCCACAAAAATGGATATTATAAAAAAAAGAAATGAGAAAAAAAAACAAAAAGAACAGACTCGAAGCGGGTGATATTTCAAGTGACCATAACATTTTCTCATATCCTATAAGTCATAGTCAGAACATATACTTTTCGCCTAATTAATATTTAGTTGCATTAAATGCCCTATGGTCAATAACAGTTATATTGAGAGAAAAAAAAAAAAAAAAGGTAGGGACAATTTCTCGGATAATAGGGAAATATGCCCTTTTATATATCCTAATTTGTTTTAGTCTTATTTAAAAATTAAATTTTTGGTTTTTTATCTCATTATATGTATTCCTTCAAATTAGATTTAATATATAAATCTAAATCTTATCTCAAACAATAATTGACTTTGACCTATGACTTGAGTATCCTTAAGTAAAAGGAAAATAAACTAAAACTTAAAAAAAAAAAAGAAAACAAAAACAAAAACATACAAAAAATCATTTTTGAAGATAATCTAGACATTTTTAAGGTCAAATGGTTTAAAGTTTTTTAAGCTCTTAAAGTATTCTTATTTTTCAAATTAAAGGTACTTTGGGTGATTTTTTAGGCAAAATAAAAGATTGAGTGAAAAAGGAATAAATTTGTGTTTTAAATCTAATATAAAGATATAGTATTAGTGAGATTAAAAACTAAAGATATTGCATTTAGATAAACCTAAAGCACATGGTATAAAATGATAAGTAACCCTAGATAATAATACCCAGAAGAACAATTAAAAATAGTACAATAACACATAGAATGACATAAATGACTTTTGGTACGTGCATAGATTCTTGTGACCATAAAATTTAAAACTACACTAATTTACTCGTGTACAAAACAAACCATAATATAAGTTATTAATGTATGACAGATAGAATCATGAGAAAATAGATGATAGCTGATAAGACCTTGCAAAAATTGGCAGGAAACAAATAAATACGAGTCCATATCATGAACGTTAATGCACAACAGATTTAAATTTGGAAAGAGTGAATCATTATTGCATCATTAGATCTTGCCGTCCCAAAGATTGTCAAGCAATTTGCAAGGCCATCGTCAGAGATGAATTCCTCACCAGGAAATCCTTTGCGCTGTGGAATTTGGCTTATCATTTGGACTCTTCTGGGCTTAGCTCTCGATTAAATACGTCCAAGTTCTCTTTCATTCTTTCCTTTTTAAAGATCTTCACTAGCAAACTCACTCCTTGCTGGGACACCCATCTTAGACAAGCCATCATACACACACACATAAATATATGACAGCATTTAGTGCCCACATAAATAATCAACCATTTTATTGCCATATAACCAATTAATGTTACAAATTTCATTAGTTGTTTAGATAAATAATTATATTAATTTACTGCATATTATTGTACAGTAGCGAAGTTTTTTGTCAATGGTGGCACTATGTAAAAAGTACTAATAGATTTTAGTTACATGTTTTGATTATTGAGTGGGGCACAATGATGATTTTAAATTTTAGTAGCGGCCCAACTATATGTTTTCTAGTAAAACAAAGATACAACTAAAAATTTTAAAAAATTTTAAAGTAAAAATTGAAAACTTCAAATGTGTCTCCGCTCAACAGTATGTGGCTCTGCCACAATTATTGTAATGATTAATTTGAACTCTCCTAGTTTTACTAAGATATGCTGAAAAATGTTCATTTTCATGATGTGTGTATCTAATTGACATAGTATAATTTTGATATCTTTCAATGAAAACAGTTAGATCATTTGGAAAATGCAATTTGAACTACAATTTGAAGTTGAAACTAAATTGTAGTTGAAACTAAATTTGCTACAGTATTTTTAATCACAAAATTTGAAAAAAAGCTTAATTCAAACTATGATTTCTAGCTCAAACCCTATTGTCAAAATGGTAATTAATTTACAAGATTTTAAAACCTGAGCTACGGATTTGTCTTTCTGATTGGCAATCTGTTGTAGCACCTCACAGTCCATTACCCAGCTTTTACCCCAAAGTTTTCCTTTTGCTCCCAAAGGAGAATAAGCTGTGATAATTATACCCTTTTCCTTGCAAAGTTCTCTCAGCTTCTTTTGATGCCAGAGTGGGTTCATTTCCACCTTCCAATTCACAAAATAATGAAAAACAAGTTGTACCAAAAACAATAGAAATTTACACGAAAGAAGGGATATTAACTACAAAATATAGTTCCAACAAACTTTTGTTTCAAATTTTGAGAGAGAAGACCCTATGGAAAAATTTGGTTGGCATTATATTTCGTAGTTCCAATTGAGTTCTCCAATGCCCTATTAATTAATTAGTACTTGATTAACAGTGGGAGGAATTTTGGCTGTTTCAAGCAGTGCTCGAAGCTTCTTGTACGAGAAGTTGCTGACTCCAATGGATTTCACAAGGTCGAGCTTGCGACAATCCTCCATGGCTTCCCACACTGACTTGATATCAATGGGCACGAGATCCTTCTTCTTAATACGTAATTCATATTTCCCTGGTTTCACACTCACTGGCCAATGTACCAAATATAGATCAAGGTATTCCAACTCCAAATTCCTGAACAAATTCACCAAATGAAAACATTAGGGTTTGTTTGTTTCGACTATTATTTGGACTCAATATACTCAAATTTTGATTCCAGTATCAAGAATCCTTTAAATACGTGTTTATTTCTCCAAAAATCCGAATAATTTGAGTATCAAAAATTCAAGTTCTTAGAGTTCTCATTCACCCTAAACTTTTGATACTCGAATATCTTTGCTACAGTAAAAACTAAAATTCTCTCTCCTATACTTAAGGAAAAAAATCATAACTTTTTCATTTGATATCCAATTGAGATGATTCTTTTTTTATTGTGTTTTTAGTGAAGATAGGAATAAATTAAGATCTATATTGCATATTTTTTAGGATCATTAACATTAAGATTTTATTAGATTTGTTAATAAATCAAAAACTATTTTCACTACTTTTTCAAACAGAAATTTCAATTTTATTCTATACTCAGATTAAAACCTAAATGCACATCCAAACACGAATTCGGATAACAACTCAAATTCTAATTCAAATCACACTAACTCAATAAAATCACTAATTCAAATCCATTTACCAAACGGACCCTAAGATATGCTAATTTGAAACTCTTTTTTTATTTTTTCTATCATTTCATGATGTATATTAGAATAATCTAATAGTTGTCGACAAACCACCCTCTCAGAAGTTTAAGGTATTGGCATATCAGCCAATAACAACTTTATGTTCTAACACACTCCCTCGCATGTGGGTATTATAAGGTGAATTTTCACAGATGATGTTTGTTGGGTGTAACTTAGTCGGGCCCAAATTGCTGACAAGCCTAGTCGGCCCAATGCTGAAATTAATCAAATAGATCAAACATAATCAACTGAATAAAGTTCATTAAAGTTAATGGTTCATTTGGTTCGATTGGTTCGATGACCTCTATGGTTGGAGGCATTTGGTTATCATCCGCTCTAGATAATTCGTAGTCGTTTCGAAGTCTTCATCTGACTGGATCGATCGCCATGAGTTGACGGTTATTAGCACAAACTGACGGTTGTAACACGTTTATTCATGGACCAAAACGGGGGGGAGGTGTGGGATGTAATTCTCGCAGCCTATCACCAATTAATGCATATCCCACTATTGTAGTTACTTGCAATGCGTTGTCCCACTCTGCCAGACGGTTGGGGGTCATGTTTCTTCCTCACCCTCTATATAAGGGAATGATTGTCTCATTGTATGACAGACAAAAATAGATACTAAAACTCTGCTCAATTCCTTTCTCATCTATTCTTGCTCTCTTATAAGCTGTTCAGAGTATTGTAGTGCATTATAGTAGACGTAACTCTTCATTAACAGAGTGAACCACTATAAATCTCGTGTGTTATTCTTGTTACAACCTTATTTTGTTTATTTCAATCCAATTTTACACATTAATTCGAGCTAATAGGTCCATTCAATCGTGATTTAAGAGCCCAAGTTCCTTGAACAACTCAATCCAGAAATTTAGCAATTGACTGTAGGTCCACCGACTACAATGTTATTTTTTGAAACATATTTTCTATAAATGTTACTCATGTTATAATCAAACACATTTTTTAAAGGAGTGATATAATCTGTAATTTTCTCTCCAACAAGTAAATACTTAAAAAGGAGTAACTAAATCATTTTCCATGGTTAGACAAAAGAATAGTGACAAATCAAGTATTATTAATAATACACAAATTAAGCTTATTATATAAAAAGTCAAGTGGCATTAATAATATGGTGTTTGATAAAGTGAATTTTAACTCAAATAGTAAAAAACTCTTACATGTTATAATAAAAAGAAAAAAGTTACTATAGTGTAAAGCTCGTACATTCTACAATGTTTTTAATAAAAAATGGTTTTAACTCACTTTGCCAAACAATCTATAAATTGGCAAATTAACCCATTGCGTTATCTTAATCCATGCAATTAATTAATGAATTGTCCCCTAATTTCGTCGCGACAATTGTAGAGCGTAGTTACGAGGTTGTTAATTTATCAAAAACTAAGGCTATTAAAATCATGGATCAACATAATTTTATACTCTGATCAAATCTAAGAAAAATGAACGATAAAGAGAGCTGAAAAAGGACCTTTTTGGTGTAACAATTACAAAGTAGAAACATGCTTGAGTGTTTTTTGTAAGGCAGGCATAACGCAGTGGGGATGGGCGTCGCTGCACCAAAGCTTGGAAGTGATGAAGAGGTCATCACGGGACTTGATAATGACAGGGCTGAGAGCCTCCTTTATGACCTTTCCAAGAGGCTTCTCTGATTGGTAAAGAGCAGCAGAGTCAAAGTGTGTATCCCATTGTCATAGCTTAAACGATGGCCTCTTTCATGGAATCAGCAGAGGCACCAAAAGTGTACCAGCCGTCCCAAAACCCACCAATGGAATTCCCTTCTCGGGATACCCTGGTAGTGGAACTTCAGGAATTATTATTGCCATCTTACTTTACTATCTCTATCTATCTGTTCATTGTCGATTATATGTTCCAAATGTCGAATGTTTATAACCCCACCAGCCAATACTTGACTAGCCAAATCTTAATGTACAGCCTCGAAAGTTGCATCATTCAATTCTTTTTTTTTTTTTGGTTTTAAACTTAGGGCATAGGATTCAAACTCTTTAAGAGTGTTCGGCAAATCGATTGAAATTGAAAGAGTATTTGGCAAGCATGGTTAGAACCTCCTTTTTAGTTCAAAACACTGTAACATGTGATAACTTTACACTATTTGGTAACAAAAAAGTTGGCTCTGACCATGCTTGTGAAACACACTATGAAATTTTTAGTTTAAAACCTATAGCATATAAAAATTTTACACTATAATAACATTTTATGTTTTTATTGTAACTTTTGAAAACTTTACATAGTAGTTGGTTAAAACAAACTGACTTGCCAAACACCTTTTTCACCTTATAAATAAAGTCTTGTATGAATTTATCATTAAGTTATGCTTGCAACTATTTTTTTTTTGTCTTATAAAAAAATCAACAATTGAACTGTAACACCAATTCAATGTTAAAGATGAACCTTGAGACATGCCAGTCACAATCGTTGATCGACAATTGGTGTGACTAGTATTTTTGCCAAGGTAAGGGTTGGGCCAACAAGGCCATAAAGGCCGCATATGTAAATATATTTTATTCATCTCTTTGAACATGAACTTGTTTTATAACTATTTCATTTGTGAATTAATTGTTTTGACTTCTAATTATAGGGCCAAATGGTTGACGACACTTGTTGAGTACAACAATTTTAAAAATAAGATGACTGTTGGCTAAACCATCATCATATCCACCATAGTAGCATGTGGTACGCATTAGAAAACGGTTTTTAACTATTATCTAAAACACATGTGGAACACCAAAAGCATGCATAAAGGGCACAGTAGATGACAGTTTTATAAAATCCATCGTTCAATGCGCCACTTTTATTGGTTTTTGCAAAACCCATCATTAAAAGCCTTGAAAATTAAAAAAATATATATTTTCACAAAAACAATTTCTTCTCAAGGAATAATTTAAAATATTGTTTACAAATTTATGTCCTCTTCTTTGATAAATTTAATTTGTATCCAACGTAGAAAAAATACATAAAAATTTTCAAAAAGAGATATATATAATAAATATGTATATACACAAATATTTCAAAAACTTTAGTCAATGTTTATCCACAAAATACAACAGCAAAAAAAATAATACTTAACGAACCATAAAGAAGAATTCAAAATCCAAAAAAAAAAAAAAAAACAAATTCAAAGAATGGAAATTTCAGAAAATTCTAAATTTACCCAAACTTAGGTGCTCAAGGGGGAGGCAACAATGGCAACAATAATAGTTTGATTGTGAGTCACAGCATCGTCTCAAGTTAAGGGAGTGAGGAGTAGAAAAGATGAAAGAGAGAGTAGGAGGATAGAAGGAATTTAGAGAAAGAATTAGAAGGTGAGGAAGAACGAGTCAAGAGGTGAGGAAGAGGGAGAGAGAACTTAGATAGAGAATAGGGGATTTAAAGGAAAAAAATTTAGATTTTGTAAATTTGATAGAGTAGAATTGAACACAGTTTTCAAAATTTAAAATGGGGATAATAAACTTTGAAATTTTTTGGTAAAAGAATAAGTAAGAAAAAGTCCACTTTTTTTTTTGAAAATTGTTAATATTAGACAAACTGAAAACGATCGTCTAATATGCGCATACAACGACTATAACTTTAAGCTTAATTGGATTAACATACATATATGTATGTATGTAACATACATGCATACACACAAATGAGACTTTTTTTTTTTTTTTTTATTATGAGAAACACATACAAGTGGGACAATGGACAATACTGTTTTTCATTTACCTTCAGTTTTACTCTTTAGTCTCATTTATCTCAAGTATTTTTTTTGGGTTAATTACATAATTGTTCCTCTTAATTTTAACTATTTCTCATTTTGTTCTTCTATTCTTAGAAACTAAAAAATGTATTCTTGAAATTTTAAAAACTTATTCAATTTTATCCCCATGAATATAAAAATTAGACAGAATAACATAATTACTTTTAAATGGTTGTGATAAATATTTTATATATTAAAAAGATAAAAAAAAATCCTAAAACAACACATCAAATTTCAAGAAAAGATCTTAAATTTTATGACTTTTTATTTTTTTTAAAAAAAAATTTTCAAAAAGAAACATATATTTCATAAATAAATTAGATTTAGTCAAGGGTATTTTTATCTTCTCTCCATGTTTTTTAAGTGAAAAAAGTCTCAAGGAATAAAATTGAAACAAGTTTTTCAGTTTGTCTATGAATCCCCAAAACATGTCTTGAACCAACGGTTGTGGATAATACAAATCCTCCTGTACAGATAATCATTACTTAATTGGATTAATTCATGGAGTACTACGAGCCGAGCCAATCCTAAATCCGTGACCACCTTGGCGACGGTGTTTCGTGCTTTGTTCCAGTTAATTTGGTGGTAGGGTTGAACGTAGAGTTCTTGTCTCAGGGACTTAACCAAGTTGGTGATTGGACCAACAAACCTTTTCCCGTACAAGTATGACATTGGCTTGTAAACCAACCGACCATAGCACAACATTTTCCCTACAAACAAATTTAATTATTATTATTACAATTACTTACGTATCCTCTCCATAATTAAATTCTCTTTAATTTAATTACCTGGATGAATGGGAAACACTGTCGGGAGAAGCCAAAATTCTGGAGGCATTGGATTACAACCAGACCACTCATACACGCCTAGCACCTATACATCATATATACCAGATGTTGTTTCATTATACTTTCACTTTATGTAAAGAACTTTACACATGTGACATTATAAAAGCTCCTTAAATAACCTCATTAATCTAGTTACTAACTGCATGCATATATGAAAAGCAAATGTAATTAAGTAGATCCAGCACTTGTATTCTTAATCTCCTAAAATTAATTACTAACACATATAATAAACTTATACACGTAGTCTGGCTAGCAATGCTCACTTTAACTTTAATTGTGGTTTAATTGTGTTGATAGCAAGGCACCAAAAAGAAAAAAAAAACCTTATATTAACAGATAAAAAAGGTGCGTGTGGTGTGGTGATACCACAATCCAAAATTTTCCCCAAGACGGAATCCCGACGATGTCGCCGTGATCAAGAATCCATTTGCGAGCTTTCTCCATGGCCTTGTCATCACCATCATCAACTCCTTGTCCAAGCAACCTCAAGGCAATGTAGCTTAAGGCAGACCCAAACATTGTGCTATGACCCTCAATATGTAGCCCCCACCCTCCATCTTCATTCTGAATTATTATTATTATTACTATAACTATTATATAAACATATGTGAATGAAGCTTAAATTGATAGCGACGATAGTTAGTTATTATCAAAAGTTTGCAGAGGATTTCTCTAGGATAGCGATGCCCCTCACGAACCTAACACACAAAGGAAAGAGTTGAATGGATAGACGTATGTGAGAAGGACTTTCAAGAGTTGAAGAAAAAGTTGAGTCTAATTCCAGTCTTGGTTACTTTAGAAGGGAATGATGGATTCGTGACTTACAGCAATGCTTCTATGATGGACCTTGGCATTGTATTGATGCAAAATGATAGAGTGATCACTTATGCCCTAAGACAACTAAAGGATTACAAGATGAACTATCTCACTCACAATCTCAAGTTGGCAGCTGTGGTCTTCGCGCTAAAGATCTAGAGGCACTATTTTATGGAGTCTAATGTAAGACCTTCACCGATTATCAAAGTTTAAAGTATATCTACACCCAAAAGGACCAAATATAAGGCAGCGGAGATGGTTAGAACTAGTAAAGGAGTTTAATTGTGAAATTTTGTATCATCTAAGAAAGATGAATTGGATAGTTGATGCTTTAAGTAGGGAGACTATTGTAGCATTGATGCCATTGCAAACGAGGTCCTAACCTCTAAGAAAGGAAATTATGGTCTTCGATTTTGAACTTATGACAAGACAACTCTTAGTGTTGACTGATGAGATTCGAAGTAATTGAAACGAAGACGCCAATCTAGCAATGATCAAGCGAGAAATAAAAGAAGGAAGATGTGAGGAATTTTGAGTTACTGATGATGGAACGTTATGTCTCAATGATTTCTTGTTTTCAATGTTAATGGTTTAAGGAAAGGATATAGATTCATGATACTTATTCAGTTCAATCAGGTGCGACAAAGATGTACAATGAGTTAAGGATCGGTTTCTAGTGTTTTGGAGTGAAGCATGATGTTGCAAGGTATGTAAAGAAATGTTTGACATTCTAGCAAGTTAAAGCTAAACACCAACTACCTGGCGGCAAATTACAGTCAATACAGACACCAAAATGGAAATATAAAGAAATTTAATGGATTTTGTCACAAGATTACTAAGAACTATGAATGGATTTGATGCTATTTGGGTAGTTATTGATCAACCGACAAAGACGGCATACCTCATACCCATCATAATCAATCACTCTATGGAGCGAGTATTGGAACTTTATGTCAAAGAAATAATGAGACTTCATGAAATTTCTAAGCCTATCATTTATGATCATGATAGCAAGTTCATGTCCAAATTTAAGGAAAGTGTACAAACTACAATGGGAACTAAGTTACACTTAAGCCAGCTTTTTCACCCTCTGACTGATGGCCAAATGTAGAAGATGAATTTGTGTTTAAAGGATATGCTTCATGCTGGTACCCTTAGTTACAAGACTAGGTAGTGTAAAATGTTTCCGTTAGTAGAATTTGCTTATAACAACAGCTATCAGAAGACAATAGGAATGACACCTTATGAGGCTTTATATGGATGGAAATGTAGATTGACTTTATGTTGGCACAAAGCTGGTGAAAAGAAAATGATGGATAGTGATGATAATGAAAAGACTGATTTTGTTAACAAGACTTTTAAGATGATAAAGTTGACACGAAAGAGAACAGAGACTGCTCAAAGCCGTCAGAAGTGTTGTGCTGATGAAAGAAGAAAACCCTTAGAATTTGTTGTAGGCAATGTTGTATTCTTAAAAGTTGCGCCAATGAAGGAAGATATGAGAATCGAAAAGAAAGGCAGGTGGAACTAAGGTTATCAGATTTTGTGAAATTATGAAGCGGATAAGCAAGGTAACTCATCAATGAAGTTTACTATCAAAGATGTCATCCACTCACAATGCATTTTAAGTTTCAATGTTTGAAAAGTATTCCTCAGATCCTACATATGTGATAAAGTCCAGATGATTGAAATACTAGAAGAACTCAGTTATAAAGAAAAGCCAATTGGGATTTTAGATCGAAAGACTAAAATGTTAAGGAATAAAGAAATTTCCTCGGTCAAAGTTTTATGGCAAAATCACAAGGTCGAAGAAGCTACATAGGAATGTGAAGATGAAATGAAAGCCAGGTATCCGCAACTGTTTTGAGTTTCGAGAACAAAACTCGTATAAGGTGGGGGGAATTGTACCACCTGTCATTTTTTATGTAACAGTTAATGATAGATATATAATGACATTAAGTAATTTCTTTATGATATAATATTACTGACCATTTTATTTTGAGTATGATGATAGGTGACGGTCATGTGAAATTGATGTACTTAAGATATTCATGTCAAAAGTGATAATAAGCTTAAAGTGTTTATTGTTTTTTTAAGATTTTTCAACTTGCTCTAATTTATAATCTTTATAATGCTCTAGAGTTATATAAGCCATAAAGTTAAATTCTTGATGATGACATGAATGTTGTTACATATTTTCTTATTTTTATAATATTAATAATGTCATGATAATTACATGTGTAATATTATTTTTGGGTCATAGAGTAAATATTATTGTTGTGTAAAAATAATTTTATATTATAATTATATTATATTACATTATTGTATTATATAATATTATAATATATATAACCGTATGTTAATATCATTATTTATATTATAATATATTTATATTATATTATATTATATTATATATGTTATGTAAAAAAAAAAAGGCAGCAACCGTGCTAAAAAAATTAATTACTTGAACCATGATTTTATAATTAATTTTATTTTTATTTTCCGCACTGATGTTGATTTAAGACTTGATTTATTTTCCTACAGACTTTTGAGATTGTTTAATATTTTTTTAATTTTGGTTTCTTGAGGACTGTGCCATGTTTGTTTATTTTGATATGGTTTAAATATTTGAGTATATAAGTATTTTTCTTGAGAGACTTAAACATTGTTAAAGTTTTGTGTTTGTAATTTAGTAAATAATTGTACTATAAACTAACAATTTCTACAGGAGATTGATTAGCCGAATACTATAGGTGTTTTGTTAGGCTAATCAAGGTAAAAGAAGCAAATCCGGTAAGTTGTTAAAAAATTATGCATGTTTTTCCTGGAATATATGTTAAGTAAAAGTATTTTATTTGAATTTTTTATCTCTAACTTATGATAATAATAGTGAAAGCAACGACTATTGTGACGTTCGTAAGGGGGTGTTACACGATAACCAGCTCTTTGGTTGAAGAGACTCAATGTTGCTGCAACAAAGAACTGATTGATATGACTGGGCTTGGAAAGACACACTATAAAACACCTCCCAAGTATTGAATGTTTTTAGTTTGTGGATGGCTACGTTTTTTTCTTTCTAGATAAATTCCAATGCGCTCGAAGCAAAGAAGAAAAGGTCTTAAATGTAGGAAGATTGTGACTCCCAAAAAGGATATATTTCAAGAAATCCATGATGGTTAAGTAGCCAAAAAGCTTTATTATAATACACCAAGCTCACATGAACCAAACAGGTCTAATGCACCTGCAAAACAGAACAAGTGAGTTGAAAATTCTTCCTCTTTGCCACACAAGGGGCAAATGACTCCCCTATACTATCGATTCTCCTTAAAATCACCCTCTAACTAGAACAATATTCCACATAGCTCTCCACCAAAAAGTTTTGTGCATGCCATGGGTCTCTTACCAAAACCGGCCCATCATGAAGTCATTGTGGCAGGTCTCTAAAGTAGTAATAACATAGGCATATTTAATGCTAAACTTCGCACTAGAAGACGGAACCCAAAACCATCTATCCTTAAGCAGATGAAGGAGAGTTGAATCTTGATGATCTGCTCAATGCCGTCATGAGCAAAACATTTCTTCACCCTATCAATGTTCTAGTTGCCACTCTCCTCATTAATGTCTGCCACAGTGTAAAATCCCAAGGCTTGAAAGTAGAGAGGCCTTGGTTAGAACTCTTGGTAGTTTTGAAACCAGGGGTCGAATCATTAAGTACTCCTACACTTGATATCTTCTAAAAGCCATATCTCCATAAACATAAAAAGTTATTTAGTGTTTAATTAAAGCATTTATCAATTATTAGGAGTTCTTAAAAAATTTAGGTTATTACTATTGTTTCAACTCCTAAGAATTTATTGGGCCTATTTAATTTTGTTTTTGAGATGCTTTCCTATTTTCAAAAATGCAAAAAAAAAAACAATTTTGAAAACTTTTTCGGTTAAGAAAATAGATTCAAAACAAAATGAAAACATTTCTCAAAATATGAGAAAAAGTTGAAATGTTTGAAAACAAAAAAAAAAAAAAGTTGTTTTGGTGTTTTCTAAACCTCACTCTTCTCTCAATTAAGGCCCATATCTCTCTCACTCCCTCATATGACTACCGCCCCAAAATCCATTGTTGTCGGTGACCCCAAAACCTACCCTTGCTAGCGACCCTAATGACCCAGATAGCATACTGTCCCTTCTCCCTGTTGGAAAAATAGTACGCAGTGAAATTTTAAAAATCCTTATATTAGAGTATTTTTCAAAACACAAGTTTGACACACTATATGCATAAATTAACAAGATCTTACTAACCTTGTTTGGTGAAAAGCTCTGCAATCTGTGAAGAGAAGTAATGTTCTAGAAGAACTTCAACCAACTAGTCTTCTTTGCTATTCTCTTTCCATGATCGATGTGTGTATGGGTACACTCGTACAGCTCTTCCACCAGGCGACTCTCCTTCCAGCCAATTAAGAAAACCTAAAGCTATAGTTCGTGATGTGTGAACAATAGTTCATAGGGAGTTTTAGAGTCTCACCAGCATAGTCTCTCTCTTAATCTCTCAAATAATCTAAAGAACAATGAGTCTCACTCCCCTTATTATAGAGGTTGGGCCCAGGGGTTAGTCCTTATCATATAAGACCTCAAAAATTTGAATTAGAATCAATATAAGATAAAATCTGCATGAAAATACATGATCTATTTATTGCTCAATTGGTAGGCCGAATTGGCAAATCGGGCTACCTAACTTACCCTATTGGCAGGCCGAACTTAAAGATTAGCTTGCCGAACTTATGATAAATGATCCCTGCAAATCTTTTATTTTCCACCCAAGATTCTTAGGATAGAGCTTCAGTTTTAATTCAAATAACCCAAAAGGGAAGTTATTTGATTAAAACGGTCATATCTAGATAATCTCTAGGAAAATAAATATTCCTGATAATTCAACAAATTTATCTTGAATTAATTTAAAACTAATCCAACCAATAAACAGACATGAATTATCTAATCCCGATAATTCAACAAGTTTATCTTGAATTGATTTTCATAAAATTAATTCAACTGATAAACAAACATGAATTATCTAATCCTATCGAATTTTCAGCCAATCTGATAATTTGACATAAGTCACCAATTATTAGAAAAAGCATGCCATATCACTACAGGATTTTTTTATGAGCTGGCAAACGGGACCTGATTGACCTATATAGTTAAAGCTCCCAATAATTATGAAACCCAATATACTAGATATACATTTCAAAATTATCAACTCTAATGCTACTTCTCTAAAAGCTTAGAGCAGTACTCTCGAACTATACAGAATTACGAAGCCCGTATAGCTAAGTCTCCATGACATGTCATAATGTATCATATCCCCATAGGTTATCCATAATTGGCTTAAGGATAAATTATGTTTTTCCTTCCCAATTTATTTTCTCTTACATTCCATTATCTCACCATCGAAAAACTTACCATCCAAAGACAGTATACCATTCGGTTACACCTATGTATCCAAATGGCGAAGCGCTCCAGTTTTCTAATCATAGGATAACACATATAAGAGGATATCAAATACTCCTAAAGAAAAGCTATGGATTCTATATCTATGAATAACAGGTCTATGTTATTAAGAGTCATGCCTCCAACGTAACGATATGCGTACCAACATAAAATGTAGATGTCACCATTTGGTACATCAAAAGACATAAGTTAAGACTATAGGCCCATTATTCATCTCAAGATTAAGATTCAACACATATGATTGTCTAAAGTGAATCAATTTACTAAGACAGAATTATTAATCCAAATCAATTCACTTTATGTCTAGTTCCAACACATCGTCACCTATGACAATGTGCCAATGTTTTTATTCACTAAGTCCACCTCTAATGGCCAAGACAAACCATCTCCCGTTAGGGATATAGACAACATAACAATCTTTGTATCCGTTAGAGATATAGACAACATAACAATCTTTGTATGAATAAAGTGCCCAACTTTATTCCCTCAATTGCAGATCTTATGATTTAGACCGTCACCTTAAGAATCGTATCTTCCGCATAATCTGTCCATCATTTGCCCAATTCTTAAAGGTATAGACTGACAGTCCTAGACTTTTGTTTGTTTATCATACATTCAACAAATATAAATATAAAGAAGACAACAATTTGATATATAATTAATAAATAAACTCTTTATTGATAAAAATTTCTCCGAAAACATATTACATTCTTTTTCCTTAGGGCATACATGTCCAACACTCCCACCCTCTCCCTCCCCGTCCTCTCTTTGATGATCGCCCTTGTTGCCTAGTCCCAAGGAACCACCCTTCACTGTGAATCTTGGCAACATAGCCCCATCCTATCGACTTTCGACCTCTAATGATCTCTATTAAAGCTTGGCGTCAAATCGTCAGAACCCATCCCTTTTTCGCCACCGCCACACTCCCCTATTGAGTTTCTCCAATGTTGTAGCCTCACTAGAGCCTCCTTGGTGTTGTAGCCATTTGAGGAAAAAGACTTCCAAATTTTTAAAAAATAAAAAATGTTTGATTTTTTTTTCTAATTGGTATCTTTAATTAATATCAAATTAATAATCAATGCTTTTAAATTCAAATTTGGTTTTGTTTACATTAATAATTTTTTTATTAAAAAAATGTTTTTTTTAAAACACACCATCTTATACAAATAAACATAATTTCAAAAACAGTCCAGCATATTTCTTAATATATTCTGATGTTCAAATTTTTACCAAAAACAAAAACCATTTTGAAAAAGAAGAATGAACGAAATATCAAATTGTTGAAACTTTTTAAAGTAAATATCATGTTTTAAATAATTTGTAGTAAATGTCAGATTTATAATGTAAACAACTTAATAACTATGTAAATAAGAAATATTTACATTGTGAACAAAGGGGTAACTACCTTATTTGCACCATAAATTCATTTATAGTGTAAATAAAAATTATTCATACTATAAACAAAAGAGTAATTAAATTATTTGCGTTATAAACTTGACATTTACTACAATTATTTTCAAAACCTATTATTTACTATAATTAGTTTTAAAAAAGTGACATTTTCTACAATTTTTATTTTAAGAACACCACAAAACGGGCCCAATTCATCCTTCTTCTTTTGACGTATTTTTCTTTATTATGTGAAACTTTAACATAAAAGCACTAAAGAGATAATAACTACAGAGAAAAAAAAATAAAAGTGGGGTCTTAGACAATAACCTAAGTGGTTTTGAGGTTGAACAGACTATGAAAAAGAGCTATGTAGAAGGCAAGACCTCTTCATATGCTCTCAAAGATAGAAATTATATTTTGTTAGGCATGGATGGGTGAAAAAGAAACATAAAAAATTAACATATGCTACAAGGTTAATTGAGAAGGTGCATTTGAGACTTATGGGACGTTTGGAAATATAGTGCATGTGTGGTTTTTCTTTTCTTTTCTTTTTTTTTGGAGGTAAATATGTGGTTTTTCTTTTTCTTTTTTTTTTTTGAGGTAAATATGGAAACATAATTTTGTAAGGTAGAATACTATAATAAGGTTAACATTTGGTAACCTCGTTTTAACTATATAGTTAGAACTGTTACAATATAAAACTCTCACATGTTATAGTAAAATCATTCCAACTTTTAATTATAACTACATTGCCAAATACACTCAAAATTGTGGTTTGAATAAGGTTCCATATCATATTTTAGTATTAGGTATACTTTATTTACATGTACAAGAAATTTCTATATGATTCCATAAAATAATTCCTTAAAAAAATATGTGCAAGAAATTTCTCTATGATATATGTGTCCATAAAATAATTCCTAAAAAAAGTCCATAAAATATCTTAGTCTTAGTGTCTGTTACCAATTTGCAGTCCAAGATATCAAGCAATAAGGATATCAAGCAACTAAAAAACCGTTTGATAGTGTTTTTATTTTTATTTTTTGTTTTTGAAAGAATCAGAGAATGAGAATGTTTTGAAAAATGTGTTAGAATTGTTTTTAAAATTGTGTTTGGTTGTATATGGTGGTATGTTTAAAAAACATTTTTTAATAAAAAAATTATTAATATAAACAAGACCAAATTTAATTCTAATAACACTAATTTGTTAATATAATACTACTTAATAATATTAATTGGAATAAAAATAAGATTTTTTTAATAAAAAATAAAAATTCAAGACCCTTTTCCTCTGTTCCAAGGATACCAGCACGCCAGCGACGATGACAGCCCAACCCCCGACAGTCCCCGATGACCCCTAGCCATACCCCAGGTGAACCCAGCCTCACCCCAATAGCCAAAACAAACCCAGGCCTCGTCCTTGATGCCCTCTCATGTCGACAACCTTGTCACGGAGATCTATTGTGCCACTAGGAGATTGACACCCTTTGCTTAGATCTGCCACTCACCCATGCGAACATTAGAGATCACCGTGCCTATCAAGCATGGCCACTCCTCGAGCTTCCCTCCGTGTCGAGCACAACAGTATTGTTAATCATCAACATTGGGTTGGAGTTAGGGCTGTTGGGCTATGGTGGACTTTGATGAGGTTAGGTTCATTGGCACTGGTTAGCATTGCAGGATGGCGATAAGTTTTCTGGTGATGAGAGGGTTGTGGAGAGGAGAGAGTTCATGGGATGAAGTGTGAGAGAGTGGGTAAGAAAAAATTGAAAACAACTGTTTTTTGTTTTCATTTTTGTGAACTTTTTGGGGAATTTTCAAAAAGATTTTTAGAAACTATGGGCTTATAAATGAAACCAAACATGTTTTTAAAACCTTTTTTATTTTTATGTTTATGAAAATGACAAAAAAAATCTCAAGAATGGAACCAAATGGGCAATAATTTTTGTTTAAATGTGATATTTTTCAAGATATTAGGCCCGTTTGGTTTCCTTCTAGAAAACATTTTTGGTGTTTTTAGAAATTTTAAAAAAGAAAATGGGCCTTGGAAAGATGTTTGGTTACCAAAAAAAAAAAAACCAAAAGGGAAATAAAAACGTTTTGTGGCCTTTTTAGTATTAGGGTTAAAGCATGAAAATGATTTTACATCATTTTCATTCTTAGTTTTTTCTCTCATTCATTCTCATGGTGCCTCTTCCTCAAAGCCTTCCCATAGATGGCCTCTCCTTCCCTCCATCTGCCTTCGATCTGCCTTGTCCCCTCTAGTTTCCTCACCTCTCTTCAATCCCTGTTTGGTTCTTCTCTCACTTGTTCGCACCTTCAATTGTGTGAGTTTTGGTGAATATGTCTCTCTTTCTCCTCACTTTCCCTCGATCTGCCCTCTATCCTATTTTCCTCATTTGTCCTCTATCCCTGTTTGGTGAGTTTTCATGGATTCTTCTCTCACTCGTTTGAAAGAAGGTACAATTGTGGGTCTTGTTGGTCCTCTCCCCTTTCAATCGTTGCTCTGATGCTATTGTTTTCAGAAATCGCTAAGGTATGTTCATCTATGCTTTAGTTTTCTTTCAATTAATGTTGTTGTTGATGATGTTTCCTCTATTGATTGTTGATCTTCGATCCCTCTATTGATCTGTGCTGCGATTTTTTTTCTTTCGAATAAAGAAAACATTTTTTTTGTTTCGAATAACTATGAGCTTGTATTCTATCCTTCTGTTGATTTGTGCTGTGATTTTTTCTTTCAAATAAAGAAATTTTTTTTTTGTTTTAAATAACTGTGAGATTGTGTTCCATTCCTTTGTTGATCTGTGCTGCGAATTTTTTTCTTTCAAATAAAGAAAGCATTTTTTTTGTTGTTCAATCCCTTTGTTGATCTATGCTGCGATTTTTTTTCTTTCGAATAAAGAAAACATTTTTTTTCGTTTTCAATAACTATGAGCATATGTTCTATCCTTCTGTTGATCTATGCTACGATTTTTTTTCTTTCAAATAAAGAAAACATTTTTTTGTTTCAAATAATTGTGAGCTTGTGTTTTATCCCTTTGTTGATATGTGCTACAATTTTTTTCTTTCAAATAAAGAAAACTTTTTTTTTTTGTTCTATCCCTCTATTGATCTGTGCTGCGATTTTTTTCTTCCAAATTAGAAGTCATTTTTTTTGTTTCGAATAACTATGAGCTCATGTTCTATCCCTCTGTTCATCTGTGCTGCGATTTTTTTCTTTTGAATAAAGAAAACAATTTTTTGTTTCAAATAACTATGAGCCTGTGTTCTATCCCTTTGTTGATCTGTGTTGTGATTTTTTTTCTTTCAAATAAAGAAAACATTTTTTTTGTTATTCTATCCATCTGTTGATCTGTGTTGCGGTTTTTTTTCTTTCAAATTAAGGAGACATTTTTTTATTTCGAATAACTGTAAGCTTGTGTTCTATCCCTCTATTGATTTATGCTGCGATTTTTTCTTTAGAATAAAGAAAACATTTTCTTGTTTAGAATAATCATGAGCTCATGTTCTATCCCTCTATTGATCTGTCCTATGATTTTTTTTTCTCTTGAATTAAGAAAAAAAATTTTGTTTCGAATAATTGTGAGCTTATGTTCTATCCCTCTGTTGATATGTGATTTCTCTAGCTAACATCCCTTGTAGTTGTTAATCCTCTTTCCATTGAATCTATGCATATGTTGCAAAGCTCTACTTAAAAATTATTTGTTCTTTTTCACATTTTACTACGTAAGCTAAAAAGGTTCAAATTTGATTCTCTTTTGCATAATTGAATCCAATATTATTTTGAGACTAGAAATCTTCAACATCTGTAACACCTGAATTTATATTTTGATCCAAACTAGCTTTGTGATGTGTACATAAGCTATGATTTTAAACTATGAATAAAATCTATTTTACTTTTTCGATATACTGTGGACTTGCCTATCTTGTGGTGCACTAATATACCCCATCATCCTTATTATATATTAGTTCTCTTATTAGCCCTTTGAATGTTTAGATTGAATTAGGCATTCCGCTTTGCATAATGTTCATATGATTGGTTTGCTCATCTATTTGTCTAATGATCATGTTTGTTTTGAAGAATGGTGCTATCTTGATCAAGATTGGTACAAAGGCGATGATGAGTGTCAAATTTTAGGTTTTTTCATTTATAAGATTAGAGTATGCTAATATACCTTGATTGTTAACTGTGTGATTGTGCCGGTTTTATTAACCTAGGAATGACTCGTGGATTTTTTGTCACTTATTGCACATTTTGATCTTATGTTTACTAACAACCTAAGACACTTGAGCCACCTAATCCAAAGCATTCTAAATGGAGTACAAGTAATTTCTTAGTTTCATACTTATTTATAGATGAGTAATAGTGTGGAACATGCTACTTGGATGCCAAAAAGAGAAAATTTCCTCATTGACTTGTTACATGAGGAAATGAAGAGCAGATTGCATTCATCCACCTTAGACAACAAAACTTGGCCGAAGATTGAGAATGAGTTAGCATCAAAATTTGGGGTTCATTACACTCTTGTGCAATTGAAGGCAAAGTGGAATAGACTAAGGATTGCTACCAAAGACTTTGATAAGTTAATGCAAACTATAGGATTTGGTTGGAATCCCTGAGTCCAACATTTTTACTACTACTAAAGATGTATGGAAGAATTATTTAGAGGTAATAGTCCTTCAACATGACTTTTTAATTATTGTTCAGTAGTTGTTAGTGACTAGTTTACAATAGTTATTAATTGTTAATTGTTAAAAAAAATTTGGACAAAAATATCCTGAGGGGAAAAAGTTCAAGAAGAAGGGCTTGGCTAAATATGATGTCTTGTCTGAAATTTTTGGTAGGACAATAGCCACAAGGAAGAGGGCAATGGGTCCACAAACTGTAGCCAACATTGGATGTGCTGCTAGCAAGTTTGTTTAGGAGGTAGAACTTGAGGAAGAGAGAGGGGACTCTGATGACATATTAAACATGGCACCAGCAAAGGTTAAAGCTTCTAAGGGAGTTAGTGGCCGTTTGAAGAAGAAAAGTGCCACTAAGAGGCTTGTAGAATTCATTCAGTGCTAGTCCAAAAGTCAAGTGACCAAAAGTGAAGCCTCTATATGTGCACAAGAAGAGTTCTACTACTACCTTGCTGAGAAGCGAGCTCGTTCAGCTATCACTTAAAGTTCTGCTGAAGATGAGGATAGTATCCCTACCTGCATGGCCTTACTGAATTCAATTGAGGACTTGAAAAATAGGATTTATGCATTGGCAGTGAAGGAGCTTGCAATGAAAAAAGAAATGCAATTGGCGTTTATAAATGTGGCCCTTGACATCACCGTGGATTTCTCCTAGCCATGTTTCCATAGTGTCATTCATAGTGTCACTAACCTTGGAACAATTTTTTTTCCCATTACTTGAACAATTTCTTCTATTGTTGTTTGCTTATTTTCATTGATCTTTGGTTGTTGAAGACATTGTTTACATTTCTAATTTGAGTATTGTGGACTTGTTATTCGTGCTTCACTAATGTTTAGCTTTATTTTTTAATTCATCCTAGCATGATAACATTCGCATATGTTAGGTTAATTATGTCTTCTGTCTTTTCAAGTACTAATGAAGATTATACAAAGATGCTTAGGATATGGAGTGAGGAAAATGAAGAAATTAATCAAGACATAAAAATAATAACGACAACTATCAATTACACCAACAGACGTCCCCCACGTGTAGTGCATTGATAGGACTTGAATACGTTTCGAAGCAATTGTTAAATGACAACAATGGCTTGTATAAGATGCATCACATGCATAAGGAACCATTTTTAGCAATTGTTGAACTAATTCGATAACGCAACCTATACCCTTTAAATAGATTAATAATACAAGAATCCTTTATGTTGTTTTTAAGAACCATTTCTCACTCAGATTGAAATAGGCAAATCCAAGATAGGTTCGTACACTCTAGGGAGATGGTTAGTCATCATTTCAGGGTGATGTTGAATGCTACTTGTGCATTGGTTCCAGAAGTGATCTTAGAACCTGACTACAATACCATTTCTTTGACAATAAGAGATAACAACAAATACTGGCCTTATATTAATAATTTGTTATATAGGATTGTGTTGGTGCCATTGACGGAACACATATTTAAGCTGTCATTCCTGCTGACCTTCAAACTATGTATAGAGAAAGGCAACATGTGTGCATGCAAAATGTTACGGTAGCTTATAACTTCGACATGTTGTTTACTTATGTCTACAGCGAATGGAAAGGCACAGCTGTTGATTCTAGAGTGCTTCAACATGCACTGGCAGATCAGGAAAACCGTTTCAAGCACCCGCCATGTAATAAATATTATGTTATTGATTCGAGGTATAGCAATATGCAAGGATTTCTTGTACCTTATTATGGTCAGAGATACCGCCTACAATAATTTCAAGAATCTAGGGGTCCAACAAGACCTTAAGAATTGTTTAATTACAGATACTCTTCTTTGCGCAATTGTATAAAGAGGTGTTTTGTTTCTTAAAGCACGGTTCGCCATCCTCATACATATGACTAATTACCTATTAGAAAAACAAGCTCAAATAGTCATCACATGTTGCATAATTCATAATTTAATTAACATGCACACACTAAATGATCCTCTGTCTATATTGCATGATGTAGACGAGCCCATTGTTGCAACTGAAGGTCAAAGATGCCGAAGACGGCGACAGAATAATGATGGACAAGAAATAAGATTCTTTAGTGCTACTGCTATTGACAGGCAATATATGTCTGAATTTAGAGACCAATTAACTAATCAAATGTGGGCACAGTACCATTAGTTGAGCATCGACAAGTAAGATTCATGTATGTATCAAGACTTATTATTATGATGTCTGATTTGTAATGTATGGTAAATTAAAAAGAGGTGACTCAATTGTATTAGTATCTACTTTATTTATAAATTTTTCATCATTTAATTGTAATTATTATTATGTTTAAAAATTAAATTACAAAAAGATGAAGCTATGAAAATCATTAAAAATAACTGTATTTGTGTTAATCGATGGAACATAGTAATAATAATGGTTTGGTTTGATGAAATATTCAGACAAATTAATTTAAATTTTTTAAACGGTCATTTTCAAAAACACGTATATCAAACGTATTTTTTATTTCCATTAGCTATTCTTAAAAAAGACTAAAAAGTCAACCGAATACAATTTCCTAAACAGGCCTAGCACACTTTCCAAAATATTATCATTTTCAACTTTTCCAAAAATAGAAACAAAATAAAAAAACACTATCAAGTAGGCCTATAATTTTAAAATCTTGGTATTGTTTTTAGAATTTTTAAAAATATTTTTGTACGTTTTCTGAGATAAAAATTTTAAAAAACACTTTCGATATAATTCTTAAAAAATTTATATTTTTTAAAATAAAATTATTTTTATCAATTTTAGAAACATTACTAAACGGACTTAAAAACTAAAAAAGCATTTTCTTTTTGGAACATGAAAAAAAAAAAAAAACAAACAAACAAACATTTTTATATATGTTATAATAAATTACCGGAAATATACCGGTCCACGCGCCAACTGGAAAGAACGTTAGGCAAAAGAAAACGAAAGCAAAACCAAAATAACAATCTGAGCAAGGTGGGCCATCCTGATGTCGAGCGTGGTTTACACGCATTTTCTAAGAGTGTCAGCTTAATAATATTTTATACAAGAAAATAACAAAAAAATTATATCAAAGTTAATGCTTTTAATTAATAAATAAATACACTGTGAGGAATAGAAGACTTACTGGGGTCTCTTCTTTGCTCTCTTTCTGTGTGTGTTTGTGTGTACACATATATAAATAGGCCATATAGGGTCTCTTCTTCTCCATCTTTAATGGCCTGAGAGTGTATATCTACTGTCACAAGTAACCGTATAAGTAATACTTTAATCTTTGCATGCTTCACCGACTTGACAGACTTCCCACAAAAGAAAGAAAAAACCCACAAAAAAAAAAAAAAAAACCTAAATTTGATTTTATTATTATTATTTTTTTGTTAATGCACAATTGAAATTCACATCAACTGGAACCACCACCATCTTCATTTCGTTTTTGTGAGCAAAACCCAGATTATAAAAAGTGGTAATCTCTTCTGGGTATTCCTTGCTTTTGCCTCTTTCAATCAATATCTAATGTGGGTCTTTGTGATTCTGGCCCTTGTTTGATTGTTTGTGTGCTTTTTCTTTTGTCCCCTCCTTATTCTGGTGTTTCTCTTTTGTTTTTGTTTGTTTGGTCTGTTGATGTTTGGGGGAGTTTAGATTGAGAGAGAGATTTAGAACAACCAAGAAAAGGGGGAAAAAAAGAAAGAGGAAAAATGAAGGATGATAAGGAGCTTGAATTGGTGTTGGATGACATTCCTCATAAAACATCACACAATCTTCACCATCAACATAATTATCATCATCATCATGATCATCATGTTCATGGTGGTGGTGATCATACTCATCGCTCATTTCTGAAACAGACGACAATTAATGGCGTTTGTGGGATGTATGATAATGACACGTTGAATCCATGTGTTTCCTCTCCTCTAAGTGTGTTTTCTCTGAAATCAAATGGCTCCTCCTCAAGCTTGTTCTCCGTTGGGCATTCTTTGGCTGACAATGGATCACCTACTCCTCCTTTGGAAGAGTTCAAGTCCCACATGCCTCTTGGAACATCCCACCATCCAAAGATACCGGATTCACCCATTAGGAGCAATTCCAACACAAATGAGAGACTAATTGATGAATTGGGTCTGTGTAGAAATCTTAGGAAGATGTACATTAGTGATGAACAGCATCATGCTTCTAGCTTCACGGCATTAGGTAATAGTTCTTTGATCGGAAGCAAGCGAGGCATTACCGATGTCTTCTCAGTTTGCAAGAATTTCAACGGAGCATTTTCTGATGACGCGGGGTTTCAATCCCATGTGACAGGAAATGTTGTGAGTTTTGAGGATCAAATGAGTCCCAAATTGTTGGGTTTGCAGCGAGATTATATGACAGGAAATCTGTCGAATTTGCAGTTCGCTCCTGCTGCTCCTGGTGTGCTGTTTTCAGAATTTGATTACTGCAATAGCCCAATGAGGTCTCCATGGCAGAACATGAAGGAGCAGACAAGTAGCCCCTACCAGATAGGGAGTCCAGTGCCAAGAAGGGCCAATACTTTTAGTAGAACTGCCAATGCCTTGTTTCAGTTGCAGCCAAATGGAATGAATTTAAATGAGGACAGAGTTCTGATGAACTTTCCTAATTCTGAACAAGTGACTAGAATAAGACCTCCTCATTCAAGTGTTGAAAGTCTGACGTATGGTCTGCCAGCAACTAACGGGACGGCTAGACTACCTTCCAGCGTCCTACTCCCACAAGGTCATCCTGAGGCTTTTTTCAATAGTGAGGACAGCTTCATAATTCATGGAGAAGGTCTAAATTTTGTCGTTGATTCAGGACTGGATCAACCAATGCGTCACAATAGGGGTACTTCACGTGACACTGGTGTGAGCCTAGATAGGTCTCGGCAAGATTGCAGACGCTGGATTTCCAAGATTTATGAAAATTCTCAGAGTCGAAGGATGTGTCTCCCATTTCTCCTGCCACATAAGTTCAGCTCGCTGGCAGAGGCTCGAGGATATATAGGCTTACTGGCAAAGGACCAGCATGGTTGTCGATTTTTGCAAAGGATATTAGACGAGGTTCCACCGGAAGAAGTGAAGATAATATTCGATGAGATCATTGGCAATGTGGTTGAACTTATGATGAATCCATTTGGGAATTACCTTATGCAGAAGTTGTTGGATGTGTGCAATGAGGAACAGAGAATGCAGATTTTGCTCGTGGTAACAGCGGAGCCGGGGGAGCTTGTTAGAATATCTTTGAACACTCATGGGTAAGAAGATATAACTGGCTTTTCCATTTGGTTATTACTTTGCTTATGTTCTTTTGATAATTCTTGGCCCTCCTGTCAGCACTCGCGCTGTGCAGAAGTTGATCGAGACTATCAAAGCAACGCATCAAATTTCACTCCTTGTATCAGCTCTTGAACCAGGATTCCTTGCATTGATCAAGGACTTGAACGGCAACCATGTCGTTCAGTGCTGCTTGCAATGCCTTAGCAATGAAGATAATAAGGTGAATACTTTTGTCTTTCAAGCGTTTAATAAGAGTGTTATTGGGTTCTTAAAATGTGCATTGTTTTTCTCACATTCTCAGTCAATGCCATACATGTTATTATATATTCTTTGTTGCTTCCTCTGAACATTGTAAAATTTTTTTATACCCTTGGTCATTTTCAATCTTCATATTCATATGCTTATACTCTAAAGCTTTCGATAGATCCAGCTCAATTCATAATTTCAATGTTTTTGTTGGTTTTTTTTTTTTTTTTTTTTTCTTTGTGTGTGTTTTTCCCCTATGTATCTCGTAAAATTTTTGACTTTTGTATGTGAATATGTATCAGCTTCATCAGTATGTGACTATAGCTACTACTAAACCTTTTAAAGATACCTTTTCCTGCCACAGCAATAATGTTCTTCAAACATACTTCTTGTTCTTTTCGAATCACTGGATTTACCGCATTTTGTCTAGTTGATGTTTGTTTCTTAAAATTTTTTTTTTTTTTAAATAGCGTTCTATCCATCACTATATTCTGGACTAGCAGACTAATATTTTATAGAGCCCTACCTTTTCATTTTGCCTTGCTATACTATTTCTGTCTTTTAGTTGTACTTCTTGAGATTAATTCTTCTTTGGAGTCAGGAGAAAAGTCCAAACAATCGGGTGTTTACTTATCGAGTTTTTTGCTTGCTTCCATACTCTGGAGCAAATTGTAAACTGAGTTCCACTGGAATTTAAAAAAAAAAAAAAAAAAATTGTTCCCTATAAGCCGCATACCTGAGTCCTATCAGACTATGAAAGTCGAACAATAATATCTTGGCATTGAATGAACCAGCATTGCAGAAGAGGCCAAAACAACTTGTTTTTTCTGTTATTGTTACTTCTGTTTTTTCTCCTTTTCGTTTTTCTGCTTTTTTTTTCTTTGAGGATACCTCATCCTCTTTCCTTGTAGTTGATTGTTTGATCAATAAAGGAGTTTTTTATCAAAAAATTAATAAAAAAAAGAACCGGCATTGCTTTCCACTGATAATAATAATAAAAGGATAAAGAAGGCCATCTTTTTCTTCCCTCACTCGCTTTACAGCTACAAAATTGTAAAGTGTCGTGCATCTGTGGTTATGGAGAGTGATGTCTGATTGGAGAGACAAAGGTATAGCAAATTTTATATTTCTTTGATTAATTACCAAGGAATAGTTTTGAACTTTGTAACTAGTTTTTGGAAGGTAATGAGATGGTTTGTCTTTTAGCATGTTGAGCTTCTAGGGGGGGTTGGTTTTCTTAAATGCGCTACAGTTTAAAGAAGCGTTTTATGTTTCGTACCGAATCAAAAGACACGGTATTCTTGTAATGTAATGACCTAGGGCTATAATGACAAGATCTTGAATCCAGAGTAATGGTGAGAGACCATTCTGTTTGTATCCTTCAAGCTCAGAAAGGAGATACACTAAGAATGACTGAATAGGTAAATTTTGTTGGACAGGGCATGTGAATGCATCGAGACTCGGACAATTCTGGGAAATTCCTAGATGAAAATAGTCACTTTTTCTCTTTGGCAATGTCAAAATGACGTTTTACATACTATGCACACTGATATTATAGGCTCAAAGAGTTCAAATGCAAGTGATGGCTTAAACACCAAGATTGTTTGGAATCATAAACATAAACCGTGGTATGAACCAAGCTATGTCGTAGGATATCAATGATCTTTATGCAGATGCAGTCTTTTTTTCAGATAATAACTTGTTTTTGAGATTTTACATCTTTTAATTAATGGTCACGCTATTCCAAAGTTGCTCCCTTCTTAGGTGGCTTTCAATGTACTAAAGGATAAGCATTTCACTTAAAAGACATATTTTCCTATCCCAAGTCTGCTTGTGATGACTTTGTATCAACATCTTAGAAATCTGTGGTTCAATATAGGAATAAACTTTGACATTCTATCTGCGAAGCCCGTGATGATTGGGTCAAGTGTACTCTATTTCGGACTGATATGTGCTTACTTTGGAACCACTTTCTAGATGAAATGCCACATTTTGACAACAATGGAGATGTTTAACATTTTGGAAGTTGTAATTATAATGAAATTAAACAATTAGCTTCTATAAAACTAGCTAGACATAAGGCCTTTTGCATATGTTTTATTGTTTGTTATTTTGATCAGAGCTATAATGCAATAAATTTCTGTCGATATGTTTGGCAGTTCATATTTGATGCCGCAGCAAAGTATTGTGTCAACATTGCAACTCATCAACATGGATGTTGTGTTCTGCAACGATGCATCCGTCATTCAACCGGAGTGCATCAAGAAAACTTGGTCTCAGAAATATCTGGCAATGCACTTCTGCTTGCTCAAGATGCTTATGGGTAATTTCTTGAAAGTTTTGTTTACTGTTAAGATCAAAATTGTTATAATGAGATCTCTGGAAGACTAACAAGGAATTAGTCCATGTTTTGCATTTAAAATGTTCAAGAATGTTGATTTTCATGACATTTTTTTCTCTCTCTCTCTTTTGTCCCTCAAAATTCATTTCTGTAAGACCTGACCAACCATGGCCCTACTCTTATGTCATTTTCATCGAATTAAATTTTTGGCTTATTTGTTGTAGCCTCCGAATTTCTTCCTCTTCTATCTCAAGTTTAAACTCTCCAACTTCATTTGCTGAGTATATGGTGCTGTTGACACTATATATTTCTTCTATGATAGCTGTTGTCTCTGTTATTGTTACAGTTATTGTTATTGTTATTGTCACTGTCATTGTCATTGGCTTGAAATAGCTTTTTGACTTGTTATTGAACTTGGAGATATAAGTTTTCGATAAAAAAGAAATCGGCGATACAATTTATGTGACTCCTGATCATTTGATGCCTGTCATGTTCTTCACTGGGTTCTGTATGGTTTTTGTTCTTGCAGAAATTATGTTGTTCAGTTCATCTTGGAGTTGAGAATTCCATCTGCCACCTCCACTATTGTCACTCAATTTGAAGGGAACTATGTGCATCTTTCAACTCAGAAATTCAGCAGCCACGTCGTTGAAAAATGTCTGGAGACATTTGATGATAAGAATCGGTCAATAATCATCCACGAATTGCTCTCTGCTCGTTGCTTTGAGCAGTTGCTTCAAGATCCACATGCAAACTATGTAATTCAAAAAGCTCTCGGAGTTTCAGAGGTTTGGGTTTTTTATTTCCCTCTATTGTTATGATATTTTTCCTCAATTTTTCTGCACAATTTGTGTTTTTTAAATAACATGGATTTGCGCAAACTCTGCATCATAAGATTTACAATACGCATGTGCTAGCATGAAAATGATTGACAGTTGACTGATTGATCTTTAATGAAATCTCAGTTTACTAATTAACTGTTTATCAAATTTATTGGTAAAATTCTCCTAGTCACTATCTAGAATTATACCTGTTTAGTGTTGTCAAGTTCTAAATCGGTAATACCTTTTATTAGTCTTTTGAAGTTGATTTGTTTTTTATTTCCTCCATCAAACTAGGGCCCCTTACACAATTTGCTGGTTGAGGCGATTGAACCTCACAGAGCCCTCTCCCGCAGCAGCCCCTATTCGAAGCGTATTTTTTCTCAGAAACTTTTGAAGAAGTGATGTGCATTTTTCCCCTCTGCGGCCATAGGAAGAACTTTTGCTGTTGTACATCATTACTTGCTTCTTTCTCTACAAATTTCAATTATGGAACTTATTTAACTGGAAAGTGTAATTATGCTGGTGGTGAAAAGAAAAGAAAAAACAAAGGTTGTCTTTAAGGATTGCACACAAAAAATATCAATGCACTATATATAAGTGCAGTTAGACTTAGATACAGCAATTTTTCTCAACCATAATTTGGGAAAGTCTTGTATTATTTATATTTGCTAATATAGTTGATATTGATGTCATGTCATGCTTCACTGTATGAGATTGTACAGTGTATACAACGCTAGGTTTTTGGTCCCTGCTTTTGTGTAGGCAAAAGCAAAATGCAGACATCTTCTAAATAATTTCACCTTGTTCTGTCTTATATGATGCACATCTCTATCCCCTCCACCTCGAGTTCCTCTACATATCTTAAAGGAATTCATCACAAAAACATTTGGAAAATGAATAAGGTTGGTAGTTGCCAAGTTGACTGGACTTTGACTGTACGGTTTAAAAGTTAATTTTCTTTGAATATTAAACAGTTGTTTGGCATGTCAATAGGAATAGTTGGTTTCAACCAACAAAAGCTCACAGTAATTATACTGTAAAAAGTAAAAAGTTATTACAATATAAAGCTCTTACATGCTATAGTTATTAAAACTAATATTTTTAGTTCCAACCACTCTTTCAAACATCCTATAGAAAGTTTAATGAACTTTACATTTTATTATTTAATTTATATTTTTTTTCAAATTCTTATAATAAAAAGGATATTTATCTTTTTATACTTTCTAATTTTAGGTTTACTCAAAAGTTATACTTTTGATTCTTTATATCAACAAGTGTATACCTTTATATTAAATTTAATATACAAATCTATACCTTATCTCAAATAACAGTTGATTTTTACTTTTAAATGACTAAATTATCCTCAAATAAAAGAGAAATTATTAAATTATTTTAAAAAAGAAGAAAGAAAAAACAAAAACATACAAAATATCCATTTTGAGGGTATTTTATACATATTTTAAGTTAAAACTTTTAGTGTTAAAATTTTTTTAAGTTGTTAAAATTTTCTTATTTTTCAATTTGGGAATACTTTGAAAAATTTCTTAAGTCAAAATTGAATATTGATAAAAAAAAAAGGTATAAATTTATATATTTAATCTAACATGAAAGATATACATTCCATAAATCATAAACCAAAAATATAATATTTGAATAAACTTGAAATAAATGACATAAAAAGGTAAATAACCCTAATAAAAGAAGGACATAGTCAATTCATTCGTCGTCTGTTTACTTGATGGGAAATTATCTTGCCTTCTTACCTTATGTACTTTGTCTAAAGACGTTTAATTTACCAACTAAAAAGGAATAGCGTATTGTTCTCTCTAGAATGCTTAATGAAAAGAAGCGAGTTACGGACACAAAGTCGTGGTTTTTCGACAAAGCGTTATTAGTGCTTAAAGAAGTGGAAGAAATTGACACCCCAAACCTTGACTGCCTAAATCTAACCAAGTTTTGGGTTCAGTTTCACGGTTTGGCTCTTTCAAAACTATCATCCCAGCTGGGGATGCTCATTGGTGAAGAATGGGGCACAAGTCTAAAAGTCCATGTGGACAAAAAAGGTCGGTGTGCAAGCAATTTTTTAAGAGTCAGAACAAAGGTTGATGTTACGAAGTTGCTGAGAAGATGGGTTCAGATAAGATTGGGATCTCCTGGTAAGCTTACTCGCCTATAAGTGAAGTATGAGAAACTCAAATTTTTGCTTCCTTTGTGGTAGACCAAGATATGTTTAGAGTAGGTGTCTAGAGTCGAATGCCTCGACGATAGCTCCATTGGAAGGTTTTGTTAGAACAAAATATTGTGATAAAAACCATCATCACCTAGGATCATTCATGTCAAATCACCAACAATATTAATAAGATGCGGAAGCTAACCTGAATCCATAGTTGCAATGTGAATCATGAGTCTGTAGGTTGAGGATCTTCCAAGTCTAGTATGTAAGTCATCTTTCATAGTATGCCTTTGTAATTTCTCTGAAGATGGGTAATAAAAAAATAACGTACGTGCTGACTTGAGGACCACAACCCCTTTATATAACTGCTAACCCCTAACAGTTATTTTTAATTACTAATTTAGCCCTTCATAAAATTAGTAATTATATTTTTGGTCTCTACACATAGGAGGCCCACACTTAATGATGCATTAAAAGCTCAAAACCTAAATTGATCACTTTTAATTGGGCAACCTCATCTGATAGCCTTTAATTGACATTTATTTAATATATTAGCCCATATATTGGATTAATTCCAACAATCTCCCATTTGGGCTATATATGAAACTTTATAAATGTGAATTATAAGTTATGAGCTCATGAATTTTGCTATCAAAACTTTATGCATCTCAACAATCTTGTCCATTAACCATATCAATATAGAACCAAAGCGACCTTCGTTACATATGTCGTAACTAGACCCATCAATAATCACATATACCAATACAACTAATGACAAGATCAAGCATGGATGTATAGCATAGAAATTTCATGCAATGTGATCTTAATATGCATATTTCTAACTGGTCCACCTTAAAACCTTAGTGAGATCAAACCATACCAAAATCAAAGTGTGAATAAACCGAAAACTTTATTTCTACAGAAAATAACTTTAAAATATCTATAAACTGAAACAACTAAAAATGTCTATATCAGAAAGCATATAAAATTACAAACTCCCACTAAAACTGAATAACATGAAATGATATGACACCCATACGAGCAGTGTGCTCATGAAACATTTTAGGTGACAATCCCTTAGTAAGCAAATCCGCAATCATAGAGTTTATACTGATGTGCTTTATAGACAACTGTCCACTCTAAACTCTCTCTTTCACAACCAAGAACTTGATCTCTATATGCTTTGACTTTGTCAAGCTCTTGTTGTTGTTGGAATATAAAACTGCTGACTTATTATCACAAAATAACTTGAGTGGTCTTTGAATATTGTCCACTATGTGCAGCCCCGTGACAAAATTTTACAGTCATATTCCATGATTCGACGCCTCATAACATGCTATGAACTCTGATGTCATGGTAGAAGATGCTATAAGAGATTGTTTAGCACTCTTCCAAGAGATAGCACCTCTAGGTAGAAGGTAGACATAGCCCGACATAGATTTTATACTATCTTGGCATCCAGCATAATTGGAGTCAATGTATCCAATGATCTCAAGCTGTTCTGACCTCCAATACATAAGCATGTAGTCTTTTGTTCTTTATAAATACTTCAAGACTTGTTTGGCTACTACCTAGTGATCCTTTCTAGGATTGCTTAAGTATCTACCCAACATCCTTGTAACGTATGCAATATCCAGACGCGTACAAACATGAGCATACATTAGACTCCCTACTCCTAATGCATAACGAATCTTCTACATTTCCTTAACTTCAAAATTATTCTTAGGGTACTAATTAAGACTAAACCTGCCTTCCTTAGCCATAGAGGTATCACCTGGTTTGCAATCTTGCATGCTATACCCTAAGAGCGATCTTAGTGTATCTGTATACCCAACACAAAAGAGGCATCATCAAGATCCTTCATCTCAAATTTCTTTAATAGAAATCTCTTGGTTTCGTACAATAAGCCTATATCATTGCTGGCAAGCAAAATGCCATCGACATATAAAACTAGGAAAATATACTTGCTCCCACTGAATTTGTGGTATATACAATCATCGATCAAATTCATCTTAAGACTGAACGAGATGATAACTTGATGAAATTTGTAATACCACTAATGAGAAGCTTGCTTAAGCCCATAGATAGATTTCTTTAATTTGTAAACGATCTTCTTTGCGTTCTGTGACACAAAGTTTTCCGGTTGCACCATATATATTGTTTCATCAATGTCGCCATTGAGAAACACAGTCTTAATATCCATCTGATGAAGGTCAAGATCAAAATGTGCCACTAATGCCATTATAATATTCAAAGAGTCTTTCGAAGAATCGGAGAGAAAGTCTCTTTATAGTCTATGCATTTTTTCTGTGTAAAGCTTTTAGCGACAAGACGAGCCTTATACCTCTCCACATCGCCTTTCGAATCCCTCTTGATCTTAAATATTCATTTGCAACCAATGAATTTCGTACCTTCAGTCAATGGGACAAGATCCCAATTGTCATTGTCCTTCATAAACTTTATCTCTTCATTCATGACATCAATCCACTCTAAGATCTAGAACTTTCCATGGCTTGACATAAGTCGATTGGATCATCTTCCACCGCACCAATGTCGCACTCATGTTCTTAGAGATATAATGTAATCATCTAACACCGCATTTCTCCTTTCTTTAGTGCATCTCCTTAATGGCATAGGTTCTTGAGGTAGTAGAGTTTGTTCTTCTGGAACAATTTTTGGAATGAAAGGTTCTCCGACATTATCTTGATTTTGATTTGCTTCTTGAACAATGTCAGGAATAGCAACCTGATCAATGTCAATAACAACTGTAGGAATATTAACATATTCCTCTTCAAAGACAAAGTCCCTAACCTTATCTCCCCCTGTAAACTCGACATCTTCAAAGAACCAGGCATTTCTTGTCTTAAATATTGACTTAGTCATGGGATCATAAAACTTGTACCCCTTGGATCTTTCAGAGTATCCAATAAAAGAACAACTTACCATCTTTGAGTCCAGTTTCTTTTCATTAGGCCTATAAGGCCTTGCCTCAGCTGGACATCTCTAAACATATAGATGCTTTAAACTAGGTTTCTTGCCCGTCCAAAGTTCATAAGGGGTCTTGACAGTTGCTTTAGTTGAAACCCTATTAAAGATATATGCTATAGTCTTAAAGGCTTCTCCCCAGAGTGATTTTGGTAAAGTAGAATGAGAAATCATACTCCTTACCATATCCTTAAGCATCCTATTTCGTCTTTCAGCAACAACATTCGTAGTCAGTGAACCCAGCATAGTATACTGTGGGACGATACTGCTTTCCTCTTGGAACTTAGCAAACGATCCTAGATGTTGTTCATCAAAACTGTCATATCTACCATAGTACTCCCCACCACAGTCAGATCTGACGCTTTTAATCCTTTTGCTGAGTTAGTTTTCAACTTCAGCCTTATAATTTTTTGAACACCTAGCGACTCTGACTTTTCATGAAGGAAATATATGTAGCCATACCTAGAAAAATCGTCTATAAATGTTATAAAATATTGTTGACTATTCCAAGAAGCCATAAGGAATGGCCCACAAATATCTGTATGTATAAATTATAAGACATCCAAAGTCTTGTTGGCTTTAAATCTCCTTTTATTGGTTTGTTTCCCCTTAAAACAGTTAACACAAATATCAAAATCTTAAATATCAAAATATGTAAAGTCTAAGGAGTCAAGAATTTTATCTGACACAAGTCTCTCTATCCTCTTATGCCATAATGTAGTTAAATTCTCATTGGTTAATTTTCTTTTTGTACCTTGAGTACTTAATTGCAGGGATTCATTTATGAAGCAATTGTATTAAGTAAATAAAGATTATCGTAACCTGATAAAGAACCGGATCCAACCAATTTTGAATTATGAAACAAACTAAATTTTTCATTTCCAAATGAACAAGAATAACCAGATTTGTCCAAAATAGAAATAGAAATCAAATTCCATCTAAAAGACGGTACAATAAATGTCTCATCAAGATCCAAATAAAATCCCATCTTTAACAATAATCTAAATTTCCCTATTGCTTCACCTTCAACCTTCTTGCCATCACTTACATAGATGTATCTTTCACCATTATTTGGCTCTCGACAACTCATACAACCCTGCCTAGCACACTGATGTGAGTGATTGCTCCAGAATCTCTCCACCAAGTATGTTTAGGTACTGAAGTTAAATTAACCTCAAAACAAACCAAATTAAGAAGCATACCTTTCTTGGCACACCAAGCATGATAATTGGTACAATGCTTTTTCTTATGTCCTATAGCTCCACAGAAGAAAGAACCCATACCTTTTGGATTATCCGGTATCTTCTATTGTTTCTTTTGAGGTGCCATAACTATAGCTTCTTTATTCTTCTTTTTTTTCTTCCCTTTATCCTTGGAAGTATTAGCCAAGTGAGCACTTTTTGTCTTTTTTTGCTTCAGCCTTTTCTCTTATTGCACACAATGTGAGATGAGCTCATTAAGAGACCAAGTCTCTTTTAGCAGTTATAGCTCACCTTAAATTGACTGAATTGGGTGGGAAGAGATATAAGAACCAAATGCACTAGCAAGTCCTCAGAAAGGTCAAGTTTAACTGTTCTTAGTTTTGAAGCAAGATGAGACATCTCCATGATGTACTTGCTAATGTTCCCTTTACCTTTGTATCTCATTGAGATGAGGTTTGACAAAAGTGTACTTGTTTCAACTTTTTCATTTTTGGCAAATCTCTTCTCAATGTCCTCAAAAAACTCTTTGGCTGTCTTTATCATTTCCGATATAATGCCCCTAAATGCTTTTGGAATGGCCTTCTTTATGATCATCATACACATACGATTTGACTTCTCTCATCTTTCATGTCTCTCTTTTCATCGAAGGAACTCGTATCTGTAAGAGGTGCAAGAGAAGGAACCCTTAAAGCAAGGTCGAGATCCATGACTCCAAGAACTCTCAGGAGGTTCTTTTGCTATGATTTGAAGTTGCTACCATTCAGTATAGGAATTAAATTGATGTTGGCAGTAATACTTGAGGTAGAACTAGTAGCTGAATTAGAGAACAAAACAAACAAACCCAAAACAAGCTCACATAAGAATCCAAAATAGCAATAATAAATCCAAATAAAGGTAACCCCATCTCAAGATATCGGGCACTCCATTAATATTTAGTCTTTGGACAAAAATATTAACTTGTAAGTGATTTCTTGGTGTAGTAATCAAACAGTGACAATAAGAACATGTCAAACAATAAATCTTCCTTTAGGCCCATTTATTGTTCACATATAAAACCGGATAATCATCACATGTTTATTGCCATAAGTGTACATGCAATTTTGCCAAATATTGCCTTCCTTTAAGCTTGTCAATATTCACATAAGTTGCATAAACACAACCATTTATATTTCAAAACAAATTAATTTTCACAAGAGAAGCCACTTTGGTGACATGTTGCTTCAATCAATTCATCTCAAAATATATATAAAATACCAATATTTGAATTTAAAATTACACCAAGATTGACCAAAAATTTAAAAAAAATGGTCAAAAGTCAACCTATTCAAAGTCAACAGTCAAAGTTAATGGTCAAAATCAACGGGTCAACATGAGTGGTCAACCTTGACTAGGTTGGGGCTAGACCGAGTCGGGCTAACCCAACCTGGATCCTAACGCAGCCCCCCCTTTATTTTCCCTTTTCCTTTTTTTTTTAATTCGGGTCACCTAGGGGGTTTAGCCTCTGGCTAATAATTGGTCACGGCCTAGCTCATGTATTCGCCCCTTTGTCTAGTCATGGGCCTAGCTGGCCCATGTATCCCTTAGTTCCTTTTATTTTTTTATTTATATTAAGGGTCACCTAGGGGTTAACCCTTGGGTTCCATTCTGATCACGGGCCAAACTTTGGCCTGTGTATGATTCCCTAACAATTCTAGGCCAAAGCCTAGAACATCCTGAAGGTAAGGGGTCTTTCGACCCCTTTGGATATCACTGCAGCCAGGCGGTCGTCAGGCCACTTTGCAACATGCCAAGGCTAGGAGGCTGCGGCTCTCTTCTCTGGCCTATGAACGACCAGCACCAGCGATGGCAAAGCCAGCACTGGCTAAAACCCATAACATATATATATATATATATAATTATTACTTTCCCTTTTCGGCAGCAAGCCTGACGTATTTCATGATCAAAAGAAAAAAAAAATCCAGATTCTTAATATCTATCAATCCTAAATATTTACATAAAAAATGAAAAGAATTTTTTTTACTTGCCATATATATTTAATCAAAACATTATATATATATATATATATATCTAAATCAAAGAAAAATGCATACATGTGGACCATTTTTTTCTCGTCAACTGTGCCGTTTGAATTCGAAACCAAATGGAATCTTATATATGTATACTATATTCATATAAAAAAAACTAAATTCTAAACCAATTCAACCGAATGAATACATTCCATAAAACATTAAACCACAATTTTTCAAACAATTGTTCTCAAATTCAACAATTTTAAAGAACCATAAATTGTTAAATTTGAAAATTTTTATACGAGAATGACATCTAGAAAATTATTGATTCCCAATGATTCAACATGAAGAGGCTTTAGATACCACTTGTTAGAACAAAATATTGTGATGAAAACCATCATCACCTAGAATCATTCATATCAAATCACCAATAATATTAATAAGATGCGGAAGCTAACTTGAATCCATAGATGCGATGTGAATCTTGAGTCTATAGGGTGAGGATCTTCCAAGTCTAGTACGTATGTCGTCCTTCACAATATGCGTCTGTAATTTCTCTATAGATAGGGAACAGAAAAATAACATACGTACTGCGTTGGGGACTACAACCCCTTTATATAACTGCTAAACCCTAACAGTTATCCTTAATTACTAATTTAGACCATCATAAAATTAGTAATTATATTTTTTGTCTCTACACATAGGAGGCCCACACTTAATGATACATTAAAAGCCCAAAACCCAAATTGATTACTTTTAATTAGGCAACCTTATCTTATAGCCTTTAATTCACATTTATTTAATATATTAGCCCATATATTAGATTAATTCCAATAGGGTTTGGTTATGGAAATCGGTTGACGGGTATTTCTCCGAACTAGGGCTTTAATTTTTTCAAAATACCTGCTCGCCAAGGACGACCGTGTAATGAGCGACAAGACTACCTGGTGGGAGACGCCATGGTTCCTACATCGAGGGATGCTTCATCTCCTTGCATAGGAACCAATGAGCTTTAGGATTCCCGGTGGCAAATGATGGCACGTGGCGGGCCTCTAAATCTAGGTTTGACAGTTGGAAGGGAGGTTCCAAAACCTATGGAAGTAGAAGATCGACTACTGTTGTTTGAGATTTTTGAATCAAGCATTAATATGACCTCATTTGTTTCTACATATGTTGTTCACGTGCGATAAACTGATAATAGAAAAAAGGCTAGGCCGACAGAGGTTAATGGAATTATGGGCCGACCTAGGTCTCTGTCGTTGGCCCAAGGTTAAAGGAGTCTTCTGAGAACCCAGCTAGGGCTGAAAAACCCAATTGTCTCAAGGTGGATGTCATTTTACGAAAAGGAACTTCACATTTGTCTTCTCCATCTAGCACCTCTACGTAGCAAATTCCTCCGTTTATCTTTGAAGCCTTTGTTGTTGTTGGTCATGGAAGCTGGAAGAAGAGAGCTTGTGAGGAAGGAAATGAAGGAAATTCTCCCTCTAAGGGGAAGAGGGATGGAAAGGTGACAAAGAGAATTGGTGCCTCAATGCTTCTGAGTAATGGAGGTAAGACCCAAAAGCTCTCAATTGTATCCTCTGATTATCCACTAGTGGCAAGTGTTGCAAGTCCACCTGTCGATAGCCATGAAAATCCTTTGCTAGAATGCTCAGTGGAATTGCCACAGCTAGTGTTGGAAAGAGTGGTGGGCTTATGGCCCTTTGGTAGGATGATTTGGATGTTGACATGAAGAGTTACAACAAATTGTTGGGTTTGGTACCTTATAAGCTATGACAGTGTACATATTTTTTATAAACAAATAAAGTGACATTTATAATTATTTTGGTTGCTCATATATATTATGAATACTTTTATAAACATCAAGAAAATTTCATGATTATTTTTGTGACTATAAATTTAGCACACAAGTGCTATATGCTTAGGGATAAAATTTATAGATAATAATCTAAATAGTCCATAATAATTAATTTAAGTTTGAGATCTTTCATTTAATATTGCAATTACGATTCAATCTAATTTAGAATGAAATAGTCTAATCCGGGCTATAAACGTAGAGACATTGGATTGAAGGTACTTTATATGATGAGATTATATAGGACTGGACTAGATAAATTATGAATCTCTAATAATCATCCGTTACAAGTAGAGTATTCAAATTTATCATTATGATCATCATATATTTGACAGTCTTAATCCTAAGTATTTATTATACTCCTATTTATGACATTATGTTTTTTGACTTGCATGGTAAGATTTATCTAAACACAAATTATAACTTAGCATTTTGAAAACATAATAGAATAAATGGCTATGAATAATATTATATAGATATGGAATCCATTCCTTTCCTACGAAAGTTAGAAAAATAACTCTCTTAAGTGATAATTCGAGGTTTGAAAAGTAGAGCACTAATTCATAGTAAGATTCTGAATTAATTGTTCATTAGAGAATTATTGTAACTCAAGAATAAATATTTAATAAAAAGGTACACGAAAATTAAACCTAGCTCTTATTATGAACTTTTTATAGAGGACTGACTTATATGAAATAATTATATCAATGGAGTACTAACTAATTTTCCTTGAGTAATTCTCACTATGAGCTCAAGAGTTCAGTTTTAGGTTTTTAGTGGAGTAACACCGAAACTAATAAATTTGACACATTAATTAAAGAGTTTAATTAATAATCAAAATTTATTAGAGCTTAAGTTATAAGCCCATAGATCCCCAATGCCACCTCTCTGTATTGGATTTTATGCATAGAATGGATTATACATATTTAATTTGAAATTATTAAATTTTGAATTAATTATTTCACACTTAAGATATTAATGTGATACAGAAAAATGTTCTCTGTGACACATAATATAATAGAATAAATGTTGTCACATTTTGCTGAGCCTTAGTTAATTAATTAATTTAAAATCTATTATTAAATAAATGTGATTTATTTTTTACTTCAAATATATATATATAAGATTTTATTATATATTAATATATATAATAATAAATCTCCTTTACATTTTTTAAATTTAAAAAAGGAAGGGTTACGTTTATACGTTTATATATATATATATATATATATAAATTTACAAAATCACGTTTTAACATGATTTAGTTAATAATAATAATAATAATAAAAGATAAGGATCATGCAGAGTATATCCCTTCCTCATATATCTGATATGGTGGTTATTTCAGATTTAAAATAAATTAAAATTTATTAAAAAATAACTAACTGCTTAGATATAAAAAGGTAGAGATAACAATTATCTCAATAAATTTTTTTCACGTAACTTTCATAAAATACTCAGAGAGAAAAACTGAGAGTTCTTTCTTTGAAAAAAAGGTCTGCTATCTCATATGTTAAATACATAACAGATCCAAAAAAGTGTGAGGTTAATTTACTCTTATAGTTTGAAGCCCACTCGCCTTTCCATTGGCGTGTAGGCTTGGCTTGGAAGATCGTAATGTCTAAGAGGAAAGCTAGGATATCCTAATAAGTCTTTAAAAGGTTGATAAAAATTCTTAAAGCTGTCTATTATTAATTAAAATTATATAACTATTCCGAATAAATAAAGTTTTTAGAAAATTTTTGTTTGCCAACGATCCGTTCCTTCCATTGCTTTTCATATCTATTTCCAACAAATAGTATCAAAGCAAGTTATAGCATATATAATTTTAATTAACATGATTTATGTTAATAATATCATGTTCTTGATGCATGTTTATGGGTATTTTGCATTTTTACAATTTTTGTTCATGTGATGAATGAGTAATTTTCATGAATGGATTTTTAGTTATTAATTATCTGGTCCTTTTATATTAGTATTTTATTTTTTATTTGATTAGATCAAATTTGTGTAAGTCCATAAAGAGGTATAGGCTTTTTGTAATAATATTATAATAATTTTTTTATTTTTTTTTGCACCTACTATGGTCCCCACATGACTGATATATATAAAAGGAAGGGAATGCATGTGAATGCATTACAGTGCATTATGAATGCTTGTGAATGCATCAATAAAAAAAAAACTTTTACATAAAGTTGCAACCCATAAATAAATAAATATATATATATCTGTTGACTTACGTACTTTATATAGTCATATGCACTTCACCTGTACATGAAAGCTGCTTCTCCATTACTTACAACAACTATATTCCTTTTTCCTCCATAATTGTGCAAAGAAAACAGCAGACATAAACATGACATTTTTTTACTCATCATTATAACCACTATCATGCAACGGACAAGCCTCCACACTTAAAAGCATGAAAAAGTATAAACTACACAATCAGCCTCAATCGGAGTTGGACTCCGATAAGGCTCGACGCTCGATCGTGGCTAGCTGATGAGGCTATGGAGAGAGGCCAACGAGTCTACAGAGCTGACAGGAGTGAGGCTGCATCGCTCAGTCATCAACGGAGAAGTGGTAGAGCTCGTCTGTGAGCCGTCGCAAGGTGACGACAGTGCTTGGTCTCGAGCTTCATGGCTTGGCCTTGAGCGCTGCAGCCTTCTACAGTGAGCCTACAAATGACAGCAAACCAACTGAACAAGGGCTACACTCAGTTGCTGCTATACTGCAAAGGTGGCTCAGCCACAAGCTCTGTCGGGCACCGCGGCTGGGCATACTTGCTACAGTCCCTGTGGAGGAGCAACGGGGTGGAACGTCGTGCGATTGGCTCTCCAATGCCGTGGAGATTAAAGGTGGGCGGCCAACAAAATGGCAGCAATTATCAACCAAATACTAGCGACTATGGTGTTGGAAAAATAGTACGAAGTGGAATTTTAAAATTTTTATGCCAAAGTATTTTCTAAAACATAAGTTTGACACGCTATATGCATTAACTAGATCTTACTAACCTTGTTTGTCGAAAAGCTCCTGCAATCTATGAATAGAAACGATGTTATAGAAGGACCTCAACCAACTGACCTTCTTTGCTATTCTCTATGCATGACCGGTGTATGTGTGGGCACACTCGTATAGCTCTTCCACCAGGCTACTTTCCTTCCAACCAATTGAGAAAACCCAAAGCTATAGTTTGTGATGTGTGAACAATAGTTCACAGGGAATTTCAGACTCTCACTCTAAATTTCTCATCCGATCTAAATAACAATGAGTTCTACTCCCCTATTTATAGAGTTTAGGCCTAGGGGTCAACCCTTATAAGATAAGAACTCAAAAATTCGAATCAAAATCAATACCAGATAAAATCTAGGTAAAAACGTATGATCTTTTTATCACTCGATCGGCATGCCAAACCTAAAGACTGGCCTGCCAAACTTACGATAAATGATCCCTATGAATCTTTTATTCCCACCCGAGATTTTTGGGATAGAACCTTAGTTGTAAGTTAAATAACCCAATAGAGAAGTTATCTAATTAAAATAATGTTATATAGATAATCTTTAGGAAAATAAATATTCTTGATAATTCAACAAGTTTATCTTGAATTAATTTATTCAAAATTAATCCAATCGATAAACAGACATGAATTATCTTATCCCGATAATTCAACAAGTTTATCTTGAATTAATTTTCACAAAATTAATTCAACTGATAAATAGACATGAATTATCTGATCCTATCAAATTTTTAGCCAATCTGATAATTTGACACAAGTCACCAATTATTGAAAAAACATGTCGTATCGTTATAGATTTTTTTATGAGCTAGCATAGGGGATCTAATGGACCTAGATAGTTCAAACTCCTAATAATTATGAAACCCAATATCCCAGATATACATTTCATAATTATCAACTCCAACGCTACTCCACTAAAAGCTTAGAGCTACATTCTCAAAGTATATAGAATTATGAAGTCTGTATAGCTAAGTCTCCATGACATATCATAATGTATCGTATCTCCATAAGATTATCCATAATCGGCTTAAAGATACATTCTGTCGTACCTTTCTGATTATTTTTATCTTAACATTCCATTATCTCACCATCGAAAAACTTACCATCCAAAGATAGTATACCATTTAGTTACACCTATATATCCAAATGGTTGAGCGCTCCTATTTTCTAATTACAAGATAGCACATATAAGAGGATATCAACTACTCCTACAAAGAAGCTATGGATTCCATATCTATGAATAACAGGTTTACACTATCAAGAGTCATGCCTCCACCGTATTGGCATGCGTACCAGCATAAAATGTGCATGTCACCCTTTGGTAACCCATGACTAACATCATATGCTCTTTTGTAGATATCCCCAATCTTTGCTTACATTTCAAGAGTTTTCGAAGCACCCCTTGCTGCTTTGTTAAGACTAGACCTCTAAACATGTCTACTAGATTATCCAAAATCTGCTAAGCAATCTCATAATCCTCATTTTGAGCCTGCAGCACGTTATTCATGCTAGCCATAACATAGCAGTGGACCTGATCATTGGCATCTTTCCAGCGATCATACACGAAGTTGTCAGCATAAATTTGAGTTTCTCAAAAGAAAGGACGATATTTAGGTTCCGTTTTCAATCATTATAATTCTCTCCAGTTAATTGGTTTTTGTCAAGTATCGATGATAAAACATTTTTAGAAATTTTTAATCTACAATAAAGAATCATATACCAAACATAAGCAAACATATCATAATAATTTAGTAAGATAGCATAATCATGTATAGCGTACAAATGTATTTATGTGTCAAAACCTTGAAAATATCATAACTGTACAATGATAATTCCCAACTCATAATTCAACAAACTCATAGGGTAGTCTCAATTAGGAACATGGATCCCCTCATAATTAATATATGCCATCCAGGACCCATATGATCCAGTATATATTAATAATCGTTTCTTTGACATTAGTTTTGTTAACAGAACTCCTAAGGGAGGTTAATAATAAAATTAACATAAGCGTATAGCCATTGTTTCAATATTTTATCCATGATTTTCAATCACCACCTAGGGGTGTGCAACCATAAATCGTGCTAAAATACTTATCCTCTCAAAAATCAACTACATGATGAAGTTCCTTTCTAGGGGTCAGAACCACCATGTGCTACTTATAGACCAATGATGGAAGTCATAGGTCGTCTCTTTGAAAGCGTTTTCCCACTCAATTTTTAAAATCAAGGTTTTATTTTATAGACATGCATGAACAATTTTTAATGAGCGACACTTCCTATTCTATATGACATGTCATCAATATACATGGCAAATCATATTATAATGCAGACAAGCAAAGCAATCATGCAAAGCCACATGCAAATAAATAAATAACGTAATATTATGGTTCCACCCTAGAGAAAAGAAAATAAAGATTACAAGAGATAAATCGAAACATATTATCAATTCTTCATCCTTGAATCTTCAAATTGTATCCGTCTTTAAGTCTTCAATCACACATAGATCGAATACTCCATATTTCTAGTCATATCCAAATTTAATGTTTCTTAGAATTGTCACAAAAACAAAATCAAAACTGTACCAAAAAACGTACCTTTTTTGAAAAATTTACAACTCTCTGCCAGCATGCCGATCTGTATGATTGACCTAAAGTCATGACCCTCCTACTTACCGATTTTTTAGGTCGGCCTATCGGTCATGATAGATCGGCCAGTCGAATTGAAAGGTTCGGCTTGTCGCTAGAGCCACCAATTTCTGCCCTGTGGACGGCTTGCTGAACCACGTGTCTGGTATACCGATCTACAACCATCGGCTTGCCGAACTAGAGGGTTCGACAAGCCAACCGAACAAAAGTCTTGCTTTTCAAAAAATACAGTTTTTAATGCAATTTATAAATTTTATTTTTAACAATTCAAAAACATAAAATTAGAGACTCAAGAAATACCTGTGGAACGCTACCATCCATCTTCTAGATCCGTCTTCTAAATTCGTCTTCTTTGAATGATAATTTAATTACAAAATTCTTATAAATTTAAAATTAAATAATAATTCCTAGACGGAGATGATAGTTTGCTATCTAATTACATGAAAAACCTATATACACATTCTAACATCTAAGGAACCATAACCAGCATAAATTAATTAATTAATAATTAATTAAATAATAATTTAATCAACCATAATTAATTAATAAACGTTCACCCTATAATCCATGACAACATATAATTAATTAATTATTAATTAATTAATTAATTAATTATATTGAAACTTTAGAATGCCAACTCTCTAAAAAATTAAATTCAAGCATAAGAGAGACCAAGACTATATAATTTATACATAAAGCATGATCACAAACTCGTAAATTTACGTAAAAACTTGGCTCTAATACTAATTGTTAGAAAAGTAATACGCAGTAGAATTTTAAAATTTTTATACCATAGTATTTTTTAAAATACAAGTTTGACATGCTGTATGTATAAATTAACCAGATCTTACTAACCTTGTTTACCGAAAAGCTCTCGCAATTGATGAAGAGAAAAGACGTTGTAGAAGGACCTCAACCAATTGGCCTTCTTTGCTATTCTCTACCCACGACCAGTGTGTGTGTGAGTACGCTCGTATAACTCTTCCACCAGGTGACTCTCTTTCCAACCAATTGAGAAAACCCAAAGCTATAGTTTGTGATGTGTGAACAATAGCTCATAGGGAGTTTTAGAGTCTTACTAGTAGAGTCTCACTCTAGATTTCTCAACTGATCTAAATAACAATAAGTCTCACTCCCCAATTTATAGAAATTGGGCCCAGGGGTCAATCCTTATTAGATAAGACCTCAAAAATTGAATCAAAATCAATATCAGATAAAATCCGCATGAAAACACTAGATCTATTTATCGCTCGGTCGGCAAGTCGAATTGGCAGATCGGCCTGCTGAACTTGAAATAAATAATCCCTATGAATCTTTTATTTTCCACCCGAGATTCATGGGATAGAACCTTAGTTTTAACTCAAACAACCCAATAGAGAAGTTTTTTGATCAAAACAGTCACATCTAGAAAATCTCTAAGAAAATAAATATTATTGATAATTCAACAAGTTTATCTTGAATTAATTTATTCAAAATTAATCCAACCGATAAACAAATATGAATTATCTGATCCCGATAATTCAACAAGTTTATCTTGAATTAATTGTCACAAAATTAATTCTATTGATATACAAACATGAATTATTTGATCCTATCGAATTTTCAGCCAATTTGATAATTTGACTTAAGTCACCAATTATTGGAAAAGCATGCTGTATCATTACAGGATTTTTTATAAGCTAACAAACGGGACCTGATGGACCTATATAGTTCAAGCTCCCGATAATTATAAAACCCAATATCCTAGATATACATTTCAGAATTATCAACTTTAACGCTACTCCACAAAAAACTTAGAGCTGCACTCTTGAACTGTATAGAATTATGAAGCCCATATAGCTAACTCTCCATGACATAACATAATGTATCGTTTCCCTATAGGATTATCCATAATTGGCTTAAGGATAAATTTTGTCTTACCTTCCCAATTGTTTTTATCTTACGTTCCATATCTCACCATTGAAAAACTTACCATCCAAAGACAGTATACCATTTAGTTACACCTATGTATCCAAATGGTTAAGCACTTTAGTTTTTCAATTACAAGATAATGCATATAAGAGGATATCAACTACTCCCAAAAAGGAGCTATAGATTTTATATTTATGAATAACAGGTCTACGCTATCAAGAGTCATGCCTCCAACGTACCAACATGTGTACCAACATAAAATGTGGATGTCACCCTTTGGTATATCAAAAGACATAAGTCAAGACAACAGACCCATTATTCAACTCAGGATTGAGAAACAACACATATGATTGCCTAAAGTGAGTTGATATGCCAAGACAAAATTATTAATCCAAATCAATTCACTTTATGTCCCAATTCAACACATCGTCACCTATGACAATGTGCCAATGTTTCTATTCATAGAGTCTACCTCCAATGGCCAAGGCAAACCATCTCCCGTTAGGGATATATACAACATAACAATCTTTGCATGAATAAAGCGTCCAGCTTTATTTCCTTGATTGCTGATCTTATGATTTAGACGGTCACATTAAGAATCTTGTCTTTCGCATATTCTTGTTGGAAAAATAGTATGTAATAGAATTTTAAAAATTTTATATCAGAGTGTTTTTCAAAAGACACAAGTTTGACATGATATATGTATAAATTAACTAGATCTTACTCACCTCTATGTGTCGAAAATCTCCTGCAATCAATGAAGAGAAGTAACATTCTAGAAGGACCTCAACCAACTGGCCTTCTTTGCTATTCTCTATCCACGATTAGAGTGAGTGTGAGATCACATGTACAACTCTTCCACCAAGTGACTCTCCTTCCAACCAATTGAGAGAACCCAAAGTTAGTGTTCGTGATTTGTGAACAAGAGCTTTCAGGGAGTTTCAAAATCTCACTTGTAGAGTATCACTCTTAATCTCTTAATTGATCTAAATAATAATAATAAGACTCACTCCATTTTTATAGAGGTTGGGTCCAAAAGTCAGTCCTTATCAGATAATGCCTCAAAATTTGAATCAGAATCAAATTCAAATCAATATTTGATGAGATTCACATAAAAACGCATGATCTTTTTATCGCGTGATCGGCATGCCGATCTGTTTAATAGGCATGACGAACTTGCCCCATCGGTAGGCCAAACTTGAGGATCGGCATGCCAACTGCTAATAAAAATCTCAGCGAATTTTTTATTTTCCACCCGAGATTCCATATGATAAAGTCTCTGTTTTAATTCAAATAACCTAATGAAAAGTTATCTAATCAAAACAACTTTATCTAGATAATCTCTAGGAAAATAAATGAGTTCTTTATAATTCTACAAGTTTATCTTGATTTAATTTGTTCAAAATTAAATCAACTGATAAATAGACAAGAATTATCCAATCCTAATAATTTAATAAGTTTATCTTGAATTAATTTTGTCATAAAATTAATTCAACCGATAAACAGACATGAATTATTTGATTCTTTTGAATTTCAATCAATCTAATAAATCTGACATAAGTCACCAATTATTTGAAAAACACGTTGTATCGTTACAGGATTTTTGTGAGCTAGCAAAAGGGACATGATGGACCTATATAGTTCAAGCTCCTAATAATTATGAAACCCAATATCTCAGATATACATTTCATAATTATCAACTCCAACGCTACCCACTAAAAGCTTGGAGCTGCACTATCAAACTATATAGAATTACGAAGCCCATATAGCTAAGTCTCCATGAGATATCATAGTGTATCATATCCCTATAGGATTATCCATAATCAGCTTAAGACAAGTTCTGTCTTGCCTTTCCGATTATTTTTATCTTATGTTCCATTATCTCACTATCGGAAAACTTACCATCCAAAAACAATATAACATTCGATTACACCTATGTATCCAAATGGTTGAGTGCTCTAGTTTTTCAATTATAAGATAATGCATATAAAAGGATATCACTGCTCCTAAAGAGGAGCTATGGACTCCATATCTATGAATAGCAGGTCTATGCTATCAAGAGTCATGCCTCCAATGTATTGACATGTATACCACTATTAAAATATAGGTGTCACCCTTTGGTACATTAAAAGACACAAGTCAAGACAATGGGCCCACTATTTATCTCAAGATTAAGATATAATACAAATGATTGTCTAAAGTGAATCAATTTATCGAGACAGAATTATTAATCTAAATCAATTCACTTTATGTCCCGATCCAACACATCATCACCTATGACTATGTGCCAATGTTTCTATTCATGGAGTCCACCTCCGATGGTCAAAACAAACCATCTCTCAATAGGGATATAGACAACATAACAATCTTTACATGAATAAAGTGCCCAACTTTATTCCCTCGATTACGGATCTCAAGATTTAGACCCTCACCTTAAGAATCGTGTCTTTCGCATAATCTGTCCGTCATATGCCCAATTCTTAAAGGTTTAGACCAACAGTCTCAGACTATTGTTTGCTTAACATACATTTAACAAATATGAACGTAAACAGGATAAGATTTGGTGTATAAATAATAAATGAATTCTTTATTGATAAAAATGTCTTCAAAAACATATTACGTTTTTACTTCTTAGGGCATATACATCTAACAATCTCCCACTTGCACTAAGTGAGTAAATATGACAAATCTTACGTCCCTATAGCTTCCACATGCCACTTGAAGACTTTTCCAATAAGTGTCTTCGTGAATGGATCAACTAAATTGTCCTCCGACGTGATTTTGCACACCATGACATTTCTGCATTCTACGAAGTCCTTTATCACATGATACTTTCTATCAATATGTTTACTCTTCTTGTGAAATCTTGGTTCCTTAACATTAGCTACCACTGCATGTTATCACAGTACAATGATACCGCCTTATCTATACTAGGAACAACCTCAAGATCCCCAAGGAATTTACGGAGCCACATTGCTTCTTTTGAAGCATCACTGGTGCCATATACTCAGCCTCTATCATTGAATCTGAAGTACAATCTTGCTTCACACTTCTCCAACTAATGGGACCGCCACCCGGAGTAAACATAAACCTAGAAGTCGATCTCCTTGAATCCAGACAGGATTGAAAATCTGAGTCAGTATATCCTATAGGAGTTAAGTCCTCACCCAAATATATAAGCATATACCCTCGAGTCTTTCTCAGGTGCTTGAAAATATGCTTTACTGCAACCTAGTGGTTCAGCCCCGGATCTGCCTGAAATTAACTTACAATCCTAACCATATAACAGATATCCAGTCGTATGCAAAGCATGGCATACATAAGACTACCCACTGCCGAAGCATAAGGCACCTTTTTCATGTATTCTCTTTCTTCCTCAGACTTTGGAGAGTTTTTCTTAGAAAGAGTAATTCGAGACCTAGATGGTTGCCCACCTTTCTTAGAATCCTGCATTGCAAACCTCCTGAGAATTTTATCTATATAGCCGGCTTGTGACAAAGCTATCATTTTGTTCTTCCTATCCTAAAATATCTAGATACCGAGAACAAAATTAGCCTCACCCAAGTCCTTCATGTCAAATTGTTTGGTCAACCATAATTTGATTGATGACAACACCCCAATGTCATTGCCAATTAGCGGAATGTCATCTACATCCTTAATGTCCTTGTAAACACATGGCTCATCCACATTTTGTGAGAACCCATAAGTCTTGATCACTTGATCAAATCTTATGTTCTAAGAATAGGAAGCCTGCTTAAATTCATAAATTGACTTTAGCAACTTACAAACCTTACCCTCTTGACCCTTGACCTTGAACCCATCTGGTTGTTCCATATAAATAGACTCATCAAGATAGCCATTTAGAAAAGCTGTCTTGACATCCATCTACCAAATCTCGTAGTCCAGAGCAGTAGCTATGAATAAGAGAATCCGGATGGACTTAAGCATGGCCACAGGCGAAAAGGTTTCCTTGTAATTGATTCATTCCTTTTGTGGAACCCTTAGCTACCAATTTAGCCTTAAAGGTTTTGACCTTTTCATCCATTCCTCTTTTTCCTCTTGTAAATCCACTTACATCTTATGGGTTTTACCCCTTTGGGAAGATCCACAAGCTCCTAGACCTAATTAGTCTCCATAGACTTCATCTCTGTGTTCATGGCCTCTATCCAGAGTTTTGAATCAACATCCTCCAAAGCCTCTATGTAAGTATAAGGATCCCTGTCATATTCATCCGGTTCAGTCAAGAAGGCCTCCCCATTAAACATATACCTTTTGGGTTAATGCACGATCCTCCCACTACGTCGAAGCCCTTTAGATTGTTGTTTAGGTTTGTTTGGCTTTTCTACACTGATTGGAACGGTTTCATTCGGAACCTCTGTAGTGATTGGATCACTCCCTAACTCCTCAAGCACCACTTTGCTTCGAGGCTTAAAGTCATCCATGTAACTCTCTTCAAGAAAAGTTGCATTAGTTGAAACCACGACTTTATTTTCCTTTGGGTTATAGAATGACCCCCTTTAGTCCCTTTTGGATATCCTACAAAAATGCAAACTTTTGCACGTGCTTTCAACTTATTCGCATCCTTAAACGATAATGAATAACTCATCTTGGACCTTACCATGTCCAATAAAGTCCTATTCCTTTTTCTCTACTACGCCATTCTGCTATAGAGTGCCTGACGCAATCAAATGAAATAAAATCCCATTCTTTAATAAGTGTTCCTAAAACTCATCAGAAAGGTATTCTCCACCTTAATCGGATCAAAGTGCCTTTATAGGTCTACCTAATTGCTTTTCCACTTCTGACCGAAACTCCCTGAACTTGTCAAATGTTTTGTCTTTGTGGTGCATCAAATACACATACCTAAACCTTGAGTAATCATTAATAAAAGTGATGAAGTACTCATACCCTCCTCATGCCCGGATGTTCATCGGTCCACAAACATCACTATGCATAAGTTCTAGTACCACTTCGGCCCAATTGCCCTTAGACCCGAATGATCTTTTGGTCATTTTATCCTCTAAACAAGATTCACATTGAGGCATAGATTCCACCTTTAACTGACTTAAAGGTCTATCCCTTACCAACCTTTGAATCCTATTCAGGTTAATATGACCAAGGCACAAATGCCAAAGATAAGTCTTATTAGAGTGAGAAGTTTTAAGTCTTTTAGAGTAATTATCATTCATCTCAGCATTAAGCAGTAAGTCCATCTTAGGTTTGATAAAATATAGATTATTTTGCATCCATCTAGAACATATAAAAGATTTATTTTTACAAATCACCACTTTATTATTAAAAGAAACAAAATAGGAGTCTTTAAATAAACAAGCTACAAAAATTAAATTCCTTTTAAATTTAGGAACATAAAAACAATCTTGCAAAATTAAATTGTTATAATTATCAAAATAAAGATAGACGTCTCCCACTGCTTCTGCTAAGACCAAGGATCTATCGCCCGTCCGAAGCGTGAAGTCTTCATGAAGCAGACTTCTTGTTTCTTTGAACCCCTATAAAGAAACACAAACATGATTAGTTGCACTGGAATCTATGACCCAAATGTCACTGGATTCCTCAACTAAACAAGTTTCTAAATGCAGAAGATCACATCTACCTCCTTTGGAAAGGAAGCCCTTGCAATGCTTCTTAATATACCCGACCTTCCCACAAAATAAGCACTTAAGCTTCTTTAGGTTCTTCTTTTTCTTCCTCTCATTGTTAGTAGGAATAGAAGACTTCCCATTTTTGGCCTGTTTTTTTCTTTCCATTCCCAGAATTGGGATTGGAATGAGAAGCAGCCGCTAAATTGGTCTCGCCACCTGCAGGAGACTCCCTGATCAGCAATTCAAACTCTTGTAACTGTTTCATTAATTATGTTAAGGTCATATCCTGCTTATTGCTCAAATTAAAAGTAGCTCTAAACAGAATAAATTCCTTTGATAGAGTCTCAAAGACCATAGTCATCTGAGTTTTAACATCGACGTCGGCTGCATTGGTTTATGCCTCAATGAGGTAACCCATGACGAATATCATGTGCTCCTTTACAGATATACCCGGCCTCTGCTTACAGTTTAAGAGTTTTTGAAGTGCCCCTTGTCGCTTTGTTAGGGTCTGGCCTCTACACATGTCTTCAAGATTATCCAAGATCTCCTTCACAGTCTCATAATCTTCATGTTGAGCCTGTAGCATGTTATTCATGATGGCCATAACATAGCAGTGGGCCTGATTATTTGCATCTTTCCAACTATCGTACACTTGGAATTGCTCATTATTGGAATCTCCCATAGGTTCGGGAGGATAAGGAGTTGTCAACACAAATTTCAGTTTCTTAAAGAAGAGGACGATTTCCAAGTTTCGTTTCCAATCATTATAATTCTCTCTGGTTAATTGGTTTTTGTCAAGTATCGAAGATAAAGCATTTTTAGACATTTTTAATCTACAATAAAAAATCATATACCAAACAGGCAACATATCATAATAATTTAGTAGGACAACACAATCATGTAAACACATACAAATGTGTTTATGTGTCAAAACCTTAAAAATATCACAATCTTACAATGATAATTCCCAACTCAGAATTCAATAAGCTCCTAGGGGAGTCATGCAAAAATCAATCAGGAACACGGATCCCCTCTTGATTAATATATGCCATCTAGGACCCGTATGATCCAACATATATTAATAATTGTTTCTTTGGCAATTAGTTCTATTAACAGAGCTCCTAGGGGAGGTTAATAATAAAATTACCATCATTTCAATATTTTATCCACGATTTATAATCACCATCTAGGGGTGCACAACCATAAATCATGCTAACATACCTTAGCCTCTCGAAGATCTAATCTGGTACATGATAGAAATTCTTTCCTATGGGTCGGGACCACCTTGTTTTTCCTATGGACCAATGATGGAGGCGTTAGGTGCTCTCTTCGAAAACCTTCTCCCACTCAATCTTTTGAAATCAAGGTTTTATTTTAAAAGACATGTATGAACAATTTTAAATGAGTGACACTCCCTATTCTATATGACATGTTATCAATATACATGGCAAATCATATTATAATGCAGGCAAGCAAAGCAATCAAGCAAAGCTACAAGCAAAATAATAAATAAATAACCGTAATATCATGGTTCTACCCTAGAGAATAGAAAATAAAGATTACAAGAGAATAATCGAAAGATTTTATCGATTCTTCAATCTTGAATCTTCAAGCTGTATCCTTCTTCATGTAATGCCCATCTTCAAGTTTTTAATCCCGTATGAATAAAAAACTCCAAATTTTTGGTCATATCCAATTAATGTTTCTCAGAATTGTCTCAAAAATAAAATTAAAACTGCACAAAAAACTACACCTTTTTTGAAAAATTGTCAGCTCTCTACTGGTAAGTCGATTTAGGTGATCGGTCTGTTGGTCATGACTTACCGGCCTGTCGATTTTTATAGATCGGCCTGCCGATTCATGATAGATCAGCCTGCTGAACTAGACGTTTGGCCTGCCACCAAAGCCACTTGATTTTTGCCCTGTTGGCGGTCTGTCGAACCTCACATCCGACCTGTCGGTTTGCGACCATTAGCCTATCAAACTGGGGGTTCGGCTTGCCGATCGAGTAGAAATCACCCTTTTCAAAAAATACAATTTTAAATACAATTCATCAATTTTATTTTCAGCAATTCAAGAACAAAAATTAGAGACTCAGGAAATACCTAGGAACGCCATCATCCATCTTCTACGTCCCTCTTCTCTGAATGATTATTTAATTACAAAATTCTTTCAAATTTAAAATTAAATAATAATTCCTAGATGGAGATGATAGTCCACCATCTAATTACATGAAAAACCTATATACACATTCTAAACTCAAAGGAATCATAACTGGTATAAATTAATTAATTAAATAATCATTTAATCAACCATAATTAATTAATAAACATTCACCATATAATCCATGACAACATAAAATTATACAGAAACCCTAGAATGCCAACTCTATATAAAATTAAATTCAAGCATAAGAGAGATTAAGATCACATAATTTGTAAATATAACATGATCACAAACTCATAAATTTATGTAAAAACCTAGCTCTGATGCCAATTGTTCAAATAATAGTATGCAGCAAAATTTTAAAAATTTTATATCAGAGTATTTTCCAAAAAATATAAGTTTGACATGCTATATGCATAAATTAACCAGATCTTACTAACCTCTGTGTGCCGAAAAGCTCCTGCAATCAATGAAGAGAAGTAACATTTTAGAAGGACCTCAACCAACTATCCTTCTTTGCTATTCGCTATCCACGATCGGAGTAAATGTGGGCTCAAACGTATAGCTCTTCCACTAGGTGACTCTCCTTCCAACCAATTGAGAGAACCCAAAGCTAGTGTTCGTGATTTGTGAACAAGAGCTCTCAAGGAGTTTCGAAATCTCACTTGCAGAGTATCACTCTTAATCTCTCAATTGATCTAAATAATAATGAGACTCACTCCCTTTTTATAGAAGTGAGTTCTAGGAGTCAGTCCATATCTAATAATGCCTCAAAATTCGAAGCAAAATCAAATTCGAATCAATATATGATGAAATCAGCGTGAAAACATGTGATATTTTTATCGTGCGATTGGCATGCCTATCTGTCTAATAGGCATGACGAACTTGCCCTATCAGTAGGCCAAACTTGAGGATCGGCATGCCGAACTGTCGATAAAAATCTCAGCAAATTTTTTATTTTTCACCCGAGATTCTATAGGATAGAGTCTCAGTTTTAATTCAAATAACCCAATAGAAAAGTTATATAATCAAAACAACTTTATGTAGATAATCTCTAGGAAAATAAATGAATTCCTTATAATTCTACAAGTTTATCTTGATTTAATTTATTCAAAATCAAATCAACTAATAAACCAATAAGAATTATTCGATCCCAATAATTCAACAAGTTTATCTTGAATTAATTTTGTCACAAAATTAATTCAACTGATAAAATAAACATGAATTATTTGATTCTTCTAAATTTCAACCAATCTAATAAATTCGACATTAGTCACAAATTATTGGAAAAACATGTCATATCGTTACAGATTTTTGTGAGCTAGCAAAGGGGACTTGATGGACCTATATAGTTCAAGCTCCCGATAATTATGAAACCCAATATCCTATATATACATTTAATTATTAACACCAACGCTACTCCACTAAAAGCTTAGAGCTATACTATCAAACTATGTAGAATTATGAAGCCTATATAGCTAAGTCTTTATGACATATCAAAGTGTATCGTATCCTATAGGATTATCCATAATCGGCTTAAAGACAAGTTCTGTCTTATCTTCCCGATTATTTTTATCTTACGTTCTATTATCTCACCATCGAAAAAAATACCATCCAAAGACAGTATACCATTTGGCTACACCTATGTAGCCAAATAGTTAAGCGCTCTAGTTTTTCAATTATAGGATAACGCATATAAGAATATATCACTACTCCTAAAGAGGAGCTATGGATTCCATATCTATGAATAATAGGTCTACGCTATCAAGAGTCATGCCTCCAATATACCGGCATGCATGCCACTATTAAAATGTGGGTGTCACCCTTTGATATATCAAAAGACACAAGTCAAGACAACGGGCCCACTATTCATCTCAGGATTAAGATACAATACAAATGATTGTCCAAAATGAATCGATTTGCCAAGATAGAATTATTAATCCAAATCAATTCACTTTATGTCCTGATCCAACATATTGTCACCTATGACAACGTGCCATTATTTCTATTCACAGAGTCCACCTCTGATGGTCAACATAAACCATCTCCCAATACGGATATAGACAACATAACAATCTTTACATGAATAAAGCACCCAACTTTATTCCCTCTATTACGGATCTTATGATTTAGACCGTCACTTTAAGAATCGTGTCTTCCGCATAATCTGTCCATCATATACCCAATTCTTAAAGGTTTAGACTGATAGTCTCAGACTATTGTCTGCTTAACATACATTCAACAAATATAAACGTAAAGAGGACAAGATTTGGTATATAAATAATAAATGAAATCTTTATTGATAATAATGTCTTCAAAAACATATTACATTTTTACTCCTTAGGGCATCCACGTCTAATAAATTTGTCCATCATATGCCTAATTCTTAATGGTTTAGACCGATATTCTCATACTATTGTTTGCTTAACATGCATTCAACAAATATGAACGTAAAGAGGACAACAATTTGGTATATAAATAATAAATAAACTCTTTATTGATAAAACTGTCTCCAAAGACATATTAAATTTTTACTTCTTAGGACATACATGTCCGATATGTGGGACTGCTCAAAGTTGCTATCGAAGGAAAGCTTATACGATGGAAGATGAAGAAGAAGAAGTAGATTTGGTTACTTTTAGTAACCCAGTGGATTGTTGGGCTCATTTTAACATGGGCCATATTTTTTTTAACAAGTAAACCACAGGTTTCTACATGGTTACCCATGCAGTGACATCCATCAATATTAGAGCTAGGAATTATGTTTAATTACAAGAAGACCCCTGTAATTTTATCTTCTTTTTTTGTTGTAATTTAATTATCCAAAAGAACCCAGTCAAAAATCCATTATTCATTTTCATGCTTTACTTTCATGTGATAATTGTGATAACATGTTCATGTATTATATAATATGTCATCTAGGACAGTGCCCACTTATAGTTATTGTAACATGACGTGCATACACTTGCATATTATTTCATTTTTTTATGAAGTTGTTTATAAAATGATTTAATATGTGTTAAAATTGATTTAATCATATTAAATTAATTGGGTTGGTTTTATAGAATTTTAATTTATTTTATTAATCAACCAAATAATGTGATTTTAGTTTTAATAGTTAAAACTTAGTAAAATTCACATTATTTTTAAGTTATCTAATTTCAAATTATTTAATGTTTGGTAGTTTAGATAATTCATAATAAATTTAGATTTTTAGAAAATCTGATAATTTATGTAAGTATAAATAGGATGGGATTCTATTTACACAAAATATAAACTAGTTGTAACGCCCCCTTACGGACGTCACAAATGTCGTTACATTCATCCTTGTTTGCATTACGATTAAAATAAACCATTTAGATAAGGTAAAGTTTATTAAACTTACACCAGGATCCATGCATACATTTTTTTTTAATTATTTTAGAACCTTTTTATATTTATTTAAATAGTTTGTCAATGCCAAATTAATAAAACCATAATTCAGGTAAAATTTAAAACAAACTTTAAAATCTGTTTAAACAGTTTGATAGGCCAAACTCCAAACACCGACAAGCCAAACATGACTGGTAGTCTGATAAACACAATGACAAATTTATCAAGGAAATCCTTGAATACCCGATTCATTAAGTCCACAAAAAGCTACAGGTGCATTCGTTAGACCGAAAGGCATAACCACAAATTTGTAGTGACCATACCTCGATCTAAAGGCTGTTTTTGGGATGTCTCATTCTTTCATCTTCAATTGGTGATATCCTGACTGTAGTTCAATCTTTGAGAACACAGATGCACCTTTACGTTGATCAAATAAGTCATCGATTTGAGGCAACGAGTACTTGTTCTTGATCGTCACCTTGTTCAGCTCTCTATAGTCGATGTAGAGTCTCGTAGATCCATCCTTCTTCTTGATAAATAAGACTAGGGCTTTAGAATGAAACCTTTGTTGAGAAGTTCTTTTAATTAAGTATGAAGCTCCTTCAACTCTACTGGGGCCATTCTGTATGGTGCCTTCGAAATCGGGTTGGTGCCTAGAGCGAGTTCAATCTCAAATTTAATCTCTCTATCTAGGGGTAAGCTTGACAGATCATTTGGAAACACCTCTAAGAAATCTCGCACTATTGCAACATCTTCAATCTTTGCCTTTCTTCCTAACTTTTATCCACAATGTTTGCCAGATAACCCATGCAGCTGCTTGCTAACAATTTCTTTGCTCTCATGGCTGACAAAAACATACTTGGTTTCTTTTTGAACTCGTCTACATACACAAACTTTTGTTCACCTTTGGATGGAAGATCATCTTTTGTTTCCGACATTCAATGGAAACATTGTACTTACTCAGAAAATCTATTTCGAGAATCATGTCGTATTCATACATATCGGCGAAGAGTTCCCTTTCAAAAATCCATAAAGGAATAGTGCGTAAATAGTGTGTAGACATCATCACTTCCCTGGAGGACAGTGTTGTAATGAATCCCTATCTCATTGGTTCTAAATGAACCCCTAACTTCTTTGCAAAGTACAATGATACAAAATAATGTATGGCACCCGTATCAAAGAAAGCATGTACATTAATAGAAAGACTTGAAATCTGACCTGTGACCACATTAGAGGCTTCAACCGCCACCTGTTCTTTCATCATGGCATAAATGCGGGCGTTGGTAGGTAGGGCTTCAAGTATTCCCTGGTTAATCAGCGGTTCCTCTAAGGCAGCTTGCATTTGATGGAGTTGGGCATGAGGAGCTCTCGTTGGACTTGAACATTAGTCTGGTAGGGGCAGTTCTTGGAGAAGTGGTCTTTGCGTCTATAGATAAAACATTGGTTGGTCCCTAAATGACATTCACCTAGAGGTTTCTTCCCACATTTAGTACATGGATGAATCTACTTGTTATTGTTGTTGTTTTGGCCACCACCTTGTTTCTTGTTACTTTGACTCTACTAATTCTGGAAGTTGCCTTTTCTCTTGTGTTCTTCCAGTTTAGGTTGTTATTGCTACTGTTGTTGTTGTTGTTTCTATTTTGGGGTTGGTTCTATGTGTTTGCTTTGTTTACCGGTTGACCTAGTTGAGGCTGGTTTCTTCTTAGCTTTGACAACTAAAATTCAGCTCATTGCACCCTTATGACAACCCGTATCTGGTCTTTGGGTGGACTTGCCTCATCAACAATTGCTATAATCTCTAGCCTAAGGACTCTAATCAATCTTCTGACCCTTTCACTTTCATCGCTAACCATCCCTAGGCAGAGTCATGCCAACTGGTCAAATTTAGCCACCACATCATTAACCGACATATCTCTTTAGCGTAGGTTCTTGAACTCATTGTAATGCTTCCGAATAATATTCATATGGAAGAACTTCATGTTGAATTCATGAATGAAATCAGCCCATGTCATCTCGTCAACATTCCTGCTCTATTTGATTTTGTCCCACCAGATTTTGGCCTACATTGTGAGGTAGTATGAGGCATAGAGGACCTTCTCATTCTTAGTGAAACCCATGAGCTTCAAGGTGGCCTCAATCGTCTTTAGCCATCCCTGAAAGATTAGAGGATCCTTAGAACCTTCAAAATCCACTACCTTGACCCTCTTCCATCTAACTAATAGTAGTTCCTGGTGGACTGGTCTTGGTTCTAGTGCAAGAGCCAGAACTTCATCTCCTTATGGCTGGGGAGGAGGAAGAGGCACGTTCTCACCTTGTCTTTCGCCTCGTTGGCTACTGGCTCTAAGTTCCTCTATTTCTCTTCTTCGATCCTAGAGTTGCCTTTGCAACTCGACAATTATCGTCATCAATCTTTCATTGGTCTGATTGTCGTTAGCAATAGCAGCTTGAGCACTGATTTGGATTCTTCTACGACCTTGCATCTTTGATCTCCTAAAAGAATTTTGAACTTAGGAATAAACTTTCAATTTTATTGGATAAGATAGGATTTCAATACTTATTTATGCACTAGAGCCTTTATCATTGTACCTCTAAATCTTATACTTATCATTAAACTTATATCCTTAACATTTAACTAAAAATATACTTACTTGGAGGACTTAAACTGACATGTAGTGGTATGAATTGAAAACAAAAATTCACTCTGATACCAAAGCCTGTAATGCCCTCTTACAGACGTCACAGATGTCGTTACATTCATCCTTATTTGCATTACTTTTAAAATAAACATTTAGATAAGGTAAAGTTTATTAAACTTATCTTAGGATCCATGCATACATTTTTTTAAAATTATATCAAAACCCTTTTATATTTATTTAAATAGTTTATCAACGCCAAATTAATAAAACCATAATTTAGATAAAATTTCAAACAAACTTTAAAATCTGTTTAAACAGTTTGGTAGGCCAAACTCTGGACACCACCAGGCCGAACATGACAGGTAGACAAAACTTCACCAATCGGCAGGCTGTCCGAGGTTCTACAAAAATGAGGTTTTAAATTACTGAGATCAGCAGGCCAATGCAGGGTAATCGATAGGCCGATACCAACATCGGCAGTTTGATCAATACTGATCGATAGGCTGATCTATTGCAAAAACAATAACAAATTAAAAATGAGTCCCAATTCAACATAGTGCAGAAAATTTTTAGCATACAATAATTAAAAACGTAATTTATAAATTTTAAAACTCCTTTCTTGGCATCTTCCATTTTCAATCCATCGTGCATAAGTCACACTCCTGTCCTTGCCTTCTATCTATTCCATGATCTTTTTACTTTTATCTACAACATGATGTATAAGTAAGCAAAAGCTTAATAAGTACACTTTCCTATCTCACAACATAAAACATTTTATAAACATTCTTTATGCAACACCATATTCATAACCATCATTAACATAATAGTGCACTTGGCATAATTTCATATAAAACATATCTTTAGTTACATTATCCATATTAAAGCTTCATTCAATTTATCCTTAAGGGCCCAAGTGTTGTACCATTATTATCATCATAGGCGCACCATCATGAGAGGAGAGGGGTAGCTAATCCCAAACCAAACATGACAAGTCCAACTTTGGACATCATAAACATTAACAAAAACATACGGTGTGCAACACTTATTTAGGTGATACATATATATATATATATATGTGTGTGTGTGTGTATATATAGACTTTTAACTTTGAAATATCTCATCATCAAAACATGCATAAACCATCTTGTAACATTGAAGGCTTTCATGAAATAACATCATGTAAAATACTTAAAATCATCATGAAGCATATTCTCATAAAACTTTCATAAGGTTTCATCATATTGTAAGGGAGGATGTACTTACTTAGCTCGCTTACTAAACCTTACTTAGATGACGTGCAGTCTCTATGTGCTCACTTCTTGATATGTTCATGTCATACATCCATATACAAATAATAAATTAACTTTCATTTTCATGAAATCATTCAATACCACATGACATCACTCATACTATCATCTCATGAAATATAAACACATAATTACATTCTATTAGTTTACCAACATTCATGCAAAATCGGTAATACTAAGAATCTGCCATACAAAATCCAATTTTCCACAATTCATTTACAATTAAGGCATGAAACTTTGTAGGGATATAAACAACATATATATGCATTACCATAATTTTCCTTTAGTCATAAAAGTTCCATTAAACAATTAAAACAAGTCACACATCATACCACACAGAAACTGTCAACGACAACAAAGCAGTGAGCAGTCCTAACTAACATTCATATAATAAAGTATTTATATCACAAAATAATTCCACAAAAATCCTACATGTAATAGACACCAATAACTATAACATATCCGAAAATTACCTTTAAATAAATTCAAAACCATCCAGAACATGCATTAGAAGTCAAAGACAAAAATAAACCCTAACATATCAGGCAGTGAGATACACAAGATCATCATTCTTAAACAAATAAAATAAACATATTTAGACCCCTAAAATTTTTATCACCTATTAACATATAAATACAAAATCACAAAAAGTTTCATTACCAAATAAATTCGTTTAGTCATACAAAAATGTCTCACAATAAGAAGTCTAAAGATTCACAGATAGAATAGCCATAAAACCTAACCTTAAAGAAACTACAATAGCACATAAAATATTCATCATATCACACCATGAGACTTTCCAGTTCAACACTTAATATATAGATGAATATATCTACCAAATTTCATGTGAAATAATATTCATCTACCTTATGAACAAAAGCTATATTTTTGTGCAACATAACCAATTAGCAACAGTTCACTATGAGTGGCAGAGACTAATAATTCAATATCTTAACATAGGAAACTCCAAATGGCATGAAATTTTGAGAAACATGACATAACAAATGCATAACCATCATACTAAAATTTAATTACAAACGGAAATTCATAGGTAGAGTTATGGGGGTCGGATTACAGGGTAATTATAATTTCAGAAATGCTTAGAACGAGTTTCTTACCTTAAAACATTTCTTCTCAAGTTTCCTTCAAATTCACCAAAAGAAAAGTCAATATTTCATTCAAATATTTGCAGGAAAATAAGGGAAAGAAGAGGAGAAAAGAACATGGAGAGAAGGAGGAAGTGTCTGACAAAATAGAGAGAGGGAGAAAGCGATTTAGGGGGAGAGAGAGGCAATATGCATAATTGGAAAATGTTGTAAATTAGGACAAATAGCTCTCTATATTTGCAGTAGGAAAATAAAAAAAAATGATGCTTTCACGTGGGAAAGGTAGTGAAATAAGGGAAGGTTAAATTGATTTGGTTTACTTGCCCAATTTCATGCTTTCAAAATGGGAAATCCTATGAATTCTAAATCATCATAAAAAAAGTCAATTATTCACTCACATAAAATAAGGAAAGGGACAAGACATGCCAATCATCCAAATATTTACATCCAATCATATCCAATCATCAATGCCACAATTTTGGAGAGTTTTTGCTGATTTCTCCTCAGTAGTCTTTGGCCTGCCGACTGCTCAGTCCAAACTGTTGAAGTTGTGAAATTCAGCCTGTCGATGAAATCCAATGGCATGTTGCCAAAAGGAATAATTTGGCCTACCAAATTAGAAACTTCGGCCTGCCGAAGTGTTACATACAACGTTACACACAATTAAACATTCACTATCTACCTCGTGTACATCATAAATGACATGAACACCTTGAGCACATCAATTCCACGTAACTATCACTTGTCATCATATTAAAATAAATGGTCAGTAATATTATTTCATAAGAAAATACTTAACATCGTTCTATTTCTAACATTAACCGTTATATGAAAAATGACGGGTGTTACACTAGTAATTAAAAATTGTTTTTATTTACTAGAATTATGAAACATAGAATGTTTTATAAGATAAAACACATCATTTTAAAATAATGAGTAGGAGAAGGTAATATGACAATATAACCTGCGGTCTCCACTATTAGCACAACACCGCGAGATTTAGGTGGCGCCTCATGACGCTTTGATTTCGTCCACGCTACGGAAGGTGTCCATTTAAATCAATAACAAGGTTGGTTTCAAGAGATAGGATTTTATAATGCATTTGAAAATTAACCTACACTATGGCAACAATTTTGAGTTAAGTTATTAGAACTTGAAATAGTGGATTACATTCATAAGGATATAATTAATTTGTTAATTATATCTTGACCAAAATAAACGGTTATTAATAAATATAGAAAATATGGGATATTTTGAGTATATTTATTAATTGAGAATGTCTCAATTTAATTCAAAAATAATTTGACCTACCCTACGGCGGTACTTTATTTATTAAAATTGAATAATCGTGGAACTAGTAAAATATTTTATGTGTTTTTTCATATACATCATGCATCACGTTTACTATTCCAAAATATATATATATATATATGATGTTTATGCGACCATTTAATTTATGTCATTTTATTTATTTATTACATCAACAATATCTAATCCAATCATCGCTTTTCTCTCAAATGAAAAATTAACCAGAGATAATTTTGTCAAGTGGAAGAGTAACATGAATATAGTACTAATTTGTAAAAATTACAAGTTTGTCTTAATGGAAGAATGTCCTCTATCGCTTATTGCCAATGCCTCTCGTAATGTATGAGAAGCATATGATCGTTGGATCGAGGCAAACAAAAAGGCTCACTACTTTCTATTGGCTGGCATGTTTGAAGTGTTTAGGATGAAGCACGAAAGCATGGAGACTGCTTATGAGATAATATAGTCTCTACAAGACATGTTTGGCAAACCTTCTAAAAAGACACGTTATGAAGCCGTTAAGGCTGTGATGAATGCCAAAATAAAGGCAGAGGTTTCAGTTAGAGAACATGTTCTCAACATGGTTAACTATCTCCATGAGGTTGAGGAGAATGGGGTGGTGATAGATGAAGCCACACAGGTGCAGATGATTTTAAAAACCCTCTCCCCTATGTTCCTTCAATTCAAGAGCAACTATTTCATGAACAAGATGAAATATAACATGACTAAGTTGCTTAATGAGCTGCAAACCTTCGAGTCTATTTTAAAAGAAAAAACTGAAGAAGCTGAGGCAAAAGTTGTGGAAGCTTAACCCTCCTCTTCTGCTCAAAAGTATAGGAAGAGGAAAATGACTGAAGGAAGTGGAAAGTCTAAAAATGGAGGACAACCCAAGAAGAACAAAAGCAACAACAACAAAAAGAGCTCAAAGCAAAAGAAACCCAAAGGAAAAATGTTTCCACTGAGGCATAGTTGGGCATTGGAAGAGAAACTGCAACAAGTATCTTCAGGAGCTCAAAGAAAAGAAGAACAACAGTAAATCAGATTTACTCATTTTAGAAGCTTGTTTAGTTGAAGATGATACTTCACCTTGGATAATTGATTTAGGGGCAACTAACCATGTTTGTTCTTTTTTGCAGATGCTTAGTTCTTCAATGGAGCTTACTGATAGGGAACAAACGATGAGAGTGGGAACGAAAGTGGTTGTTTCAACAAGAGTAGTGGGAGTTATAAAACTTTATTTTGGAAATAGGTTTTTAATGTTGGACAATGTTTATTACATTCCTAGTTTTCGTAGAAATTTGATTTCTATTTCCAAGTTGTTTGGACAAATGTTTAATATTTCTTTTAGTAATAATTATGCTAATATTTCTAGAAATGGTTTAGATATTTGTTTTGCACATCGAGAAAATGGGCTTTACACTTTGAGGCCCAACAAAAAATCACTACTCAATACTAAAATGTTCAAAGTTGAACATCGAAAACCCAAGAAGCAAAAGGTTTATTCTAATAACTAAACATACCTATGGCAGCTTAGATTAGGTTGTGTTAACCTTAATAGGATTAACAAACTAGTAAAGGATGGTCCTTTAAGAAAACTAAGAGTTAGTTTTCTACCAGTTTGTGAATCATATCTTCAAGGTAAAATGACTAAAAGGTCTTTCTCTACAAAAGGTGAAAGGGCCAATGAACTACTTAAGCTAATACATTCGGACGTATGCAATCCACTGAATGTAGAAACACATGGTGGTTACAAATATTTCGTTACATTTATTGATAATTATTCAAAGTATGGATACATGTACCTAATGCAAAGGAAATTTGAAACTTTTGGAAAGCTCAAAGAATTCCAAGCAGAAGCTGAAAAGCAATTAGGAAAGACAGTGAAGACTCTTCGATCTAATCAAGAAGGGAAACATCTTGATACTGAATTCAAGGACTATTTGATAGAACATGGTATTCTATCACAACTCACCATGCTTGGAACACCACAACAAAATGGTGTTGCAAAAAGAAGAAATCAGACGTTGCTTGATATGGTGAGATTCATGCTCAACTACTATCATTACCCACTTTATTATGGGGATATGCTATAAACTGTAGTATTATCTTCTAAACATGGTTCCATCTAAGTCTATTCTAAAAATGCCCTTAAAGTTATGGAATGGTCGCAAACCTAGTATGCGACATATCCATATATAGGGGTGTCCAGCTTATGTGCTGAAAGGAAAGACCGGGACATTGAAACCATATTTTGAAATATGCTTGTTTGTAGGATATCCAAAGGAAAAAAGGGATGGTTTATTTTATAGTCCACAAAACAAGAAGGCATTTGTGTCGACAAATGTCACTTTTCTCAAGAATGATTATATGACAAACTATAAACCTCATAGCAAAGTTGTACTTGAAGAGTTACTTTCGGATCAGATTAGACCGCAAACGACAACCGTTGTCGAAGGACAAATAAGGAGGCCACATCTCCAAATCAGGATGTCATACCACCTTGATGTAGGGGGAGGGTTGTGAGACTACTTGCTCACTACAAGGAAATTGGAGAAGCACATATTGCTATCTTTGATAATTGTGAGGACAATCCATTGAGATATTGTCAAGCAATGGAAGATTCTGAGAAGAAGAAATGGTTAGAGGTTGTGAACCTTGAAATGGAGTCTATGCACTCCAATTCAGTTTGAGAACTTGTAGACCTACTTGAAGGGATAAAACCCATAGGGTGCAAATAGATCTATAAGAAGAAAAGAGGAGTGGATAGAAAAATTAAGACTTTTAAAGCTATGCTTGTGGCAAAGGGTCATACCTAAAGGAGGGATTGATTATGAAGAAAATTTCTCACCATAGCTATGCTTAAATCCATTCGAATACTTTTATCTATTGATGTATGTCTTGATTTGTGAGATATGGAAAATGGATGTCAAGACTACCTTTTGAATGGCTATCTTAAGGAAAGCATCTATATGATGCAACCAAAAGGGTTTGTAGTCGAAGGTCAAGAGCAAAAAGTTTGCAAGTTGCAAAGGTCCATCTATGGACTTAAGCAAGCTTCAAGATCTTGGAACTTAAGATTTGAAGAGGCGATCAAATCTTATGGTTTTGATCAAAATGTTGATGAACCTTGTGTATACAAGTACATCCAAGATAAGAAGGTGGTCTTCTTAGTTCTTTATGTAGATAATATTCTACTCATTGGGAATGATGTAGGGATATTATCTAATGTAAAGAAATGGCTCGCCAACCAATTCCAAATAAAAGATTTGGGAGAGGCAAGTTATGTTCTTGGAATCCAACTCATAAGAGATCGCAAGAACAAATTGTTGGCGTTGTCTTAGGCATCATACATCGATAAAGCGCTTATCAGATTTTTTATGCAAAACTCCAAGAAAGGTAATTTACCTAAACGTCATGGAGTTTATCTTTAAAAAAAGCAGTGTCCTAAGACACCTCAAGGGGAAGAAAACATGAGACAGGTACCCTGTGCATTTGTAATGGGAAGTTTAATGTATGCCATGTTGTGTACAAGACTTGACATTTGCTGTGTAGTGGGTATAATCACACGGTATCAATCCAACCTAGGATTAGATCATTGGGTGGCGGTTAAACATATTCTTAAGTATCTTAAGAGAACGAGAAACTATATGCTAATATATTCTGGTGAGAATTTGATTCCCATTGGATACACTGATTTTGATTTTCAATCTGACAAAGACACATGTAAATCTACATCTAGATCAATGTTTACTTTTGGTGGTGGAGCCATAGTTTGGAGAAGCATTGAATATTCTTACATTGTTGATTCAACTATGGAAGCTAAATATGTGGCTGCTTGTGAAGCAGCAAAAGAAGCTGTTTGGCTTTGTAAGTTCTTAAATGATTTGGAAGTCGTTCCGGCATGGATAAGCCACTCACACTATATTGTGATAACAGTGGTGCAGTGGCGAATTCAAGAGAACCGAGAAGCCACAAAATAAGAAAGCATATAAAGCGAAAGTATCATTTGATCAAAGAGATAGTACATCGAGGCGATGTTGAAGTTGTGAAGATAGCATCGAAAAACAACCTTGCCAAGCCTTTCACCAAGACGTTACTTGCAAAGAGCTTCAAGGGACATTTGGAAGGCTTAGGTCTTAGAGACATGTCTCATCTGCTTTAGGACAAGTGGGAGATTGTTGGGTTTGATGTCTTATAATCTGTAACATTGTACATATTGTTAATAAATAAATAAAGTGACATTTATAATTATTTTGGTTGCTCATATGTATTATGAATATTTTTATAAACATCAAGAAAATTCCATGATTATTTATGTGACTGTAAATTTAGCATATAAGTGTTATATGCTTAGGGATAAAATTTATAGATAATAATCTAAATAGTCCACAATAATTAATTAAAGTTTGGGATCTTTAATTAAATATTACAAGCACGGGCCAATTTCATTTAGAATGAAATAGTCTAATCCAGGCTATTAATGTAGAGATATTGGATTAGAGGTATTTTATATAATGCGATTATATAGGAATGGACAAGATAAATTATGAATCTCTAATAATCATCCGTTACAAATAGAGTATTCAAATTTATCACTATGATGATCATATATTTGACAGTCTTAATCCTGAGTATCTATTAGACTCATATTTATGACATTATGTTTTTTTGACTTGCAAGGTAAGATTTGTCTAAACACAAATCATAACTTAGCATCTTAGAAACATAATAAAATAAATAGCTGGGAATAATATTATACAAATATGGAATCTATTCCTTCCCTATGGAAGTTAGAAAAACAGCTCTCTTGAGTGATAATTTGAGGTTTGAACAGTAGAGCGCTCACTCATAATAAAATTATGAATTAACTGTTCGTTATAGAATTATTGAAACTCAAGAATAAAGATGTAATAAAATAGATACACGAAAATTGAACATAACTCTTATTATGAACTATTTATAGAGGACTAACTTAAGTGGAATGATTATATCAATAGACTATTCGCTAATTTTCTTTGAGTAATTCTCACTATAATCTTAAGAGTTTAGTTTTAGGTTTTTAATAGAGTAACACTGAAACTAATAAATTTGACACATTAGTTAAAGAGTTTAATTAATTGTTAATTTAATTAATTATCAAAATTTATTGAAGCTTGGGTTATAGGTCCATAGGTTCCCAATGCCATCCCTATAACACTTTGTTGGATTTAATATATATAATGGATTATACATATTTAATTTGAAATTTTTGAATTTTGAATTAATTATTTTACAATTAAGATATTAATATAATACAGAAAAATATTCTTTGTGACACATAATATAATGTAATAAATGTTGCAATATTTAATTGAACATTAGTTAATTAATTAGGGGTTAATGAGACATGTGGCCTTTTTTTATTTGTAGAATTAAAATATATTTACAGTTCACGAATATTCTTTATATGTCCCAATGTATATGTATAAAGACATTAATAACCATAATAATGATATTGTTAGTTTTAGTTTTTTTTTTTAGAATAACTATAATATATGTATTTAAAATTTCAAACAAATTATGATATTATTATATTTAAAAAAATCCCTAGAATTAAGGTGTTTATTGCTTAAATTCAAATTGGTATCTAAAATAACGATTTTAAAATTTCCTAAAAAGATAGAATTTTTTTATCAACAAGTTGGATTTATCGGCAAATTGAAATTAGGGTGTTGTAATTAAATTAATGATATAATTTTACTCACAAATTGAAATTAAGGTGTTGTAATTAAATTAATGACACAGTATCATTAAGTCTTTTCATGTGTCTTATTGCTTATAAGTTAATGATACGTAATGATAATGATATGTAATGACATTCATTTTTTAAGGCTTCAAGTGAATGATATTTCCTATTTTTTGTGATATGTAATTAAATTAATAATATAGTATTTATTAAGTTTTTTTGTGTATCTTATAGATTATGTAATTGTTATATCATTAAGTTAATGATACGTAATGATAATGACATTTCTTTTTCTTTTTTTTTTTTTTTTTTGTAAGATTTCAAGTGATAATGATAGTGCATCAATATAATATCTTAAAGTAAGAAATATGCGTGTATATTTGTTCCCTAATTTAACTATTTGAAAATAAGAAAATTTGTTATAAAAATTTAAATACATGATAATATTTAGTTAGAAGGTATTTTAGGGTTCTGAATATATAAAATTTTAAAAAAGAGACATATAAGTGATATTTATATAACAAAGACATATATTAATTCACTTTTAAAAAAATAAACAAATTATGTAATTTTTACAATTAATTAATTTAAAATCTATTCTTAAATAAATGTGATTTATTTTTAAATTCAAATATATAATGATAAGATTTTATTATATATTAATATATATAATAATAAATCTCCTTTATGTTTTATAAATTAAAACAAAAGGAAAGATAACGTTTAATGTAAACGTTTATATATTAAATGCAAACGTTTAACGTTTATATATATATATATATATATATATATAATTTACAAAATGACGTTTTAACGTGATTCAGATGAAAATAAACAATAATAATAAGGATCATGTAGAGTATCTGTGGTGGTTATTTTATATTTAAAATAACTTAAAATTAATTGCAAAATAACGAGTAAATATAAAAAGGTAAAGAAAACAATTATCTCAATCAATCTTTTTCATGTAATTTTTACAGAATACTCAAAAAAAAAAAAAAACTAAGAGTTCTTTCTCTAAAAAAAGTCTGTTATCTCATGTACATAACAGATCTAGAAAATGTAAGGTTAATTTATTTTTACAATTTAACGCCCACTTATCTTTCTATTAGTTTCATCTTTTTATTGATGTAGAGGCTTAAAAGATTGTGATATATAAAAAAAAAGAAGCTAAATTATCCTAATAGATCTTTAAAAAATTGATAAAAATTTTCAAAACTTTCAATTATTAATTAAAATTATACAATTATTTTTAATTAATAAAGTTTTCAAAACTTTTTATTTGTCAACTACATGTTTTTCCCTAATTATTTCCAACACAAATTTCGCATTGACCTCGTTGTTTCTAAAAGACTCGGGGCTATAACGGCGCCTCACGGGATTTTACGGGAATCCAAATTGGCTTCTTCAACATCTCTCCTGGGAGCTTTTGTGTAGGCTTCATGGTAATTTTTCTCTATCATGGATTTGTGGTTTCAACGAAGTTCTATTTTCTTCTGAGCATGTGGGTGGGAACGATAGGAGTTATTCTGATATGAGAAGATTTTGGGATATGCTGGAGGATTGTGAATTAAGGGATTTGGGTTTTCATGGGGAAGCCCTGACTTGGGATAATCCGCGGGAGGAGGGGGATAACATTCAGGCCCGTCTCGACAGATTGTTGGCAAATCCGGATTGGACTAGCTTGTTCCCTGCCGCGACTGTTCCTAATGTTGATTTTTTGGGGATTCGATCATAGAGCGATTATGGTTGATCGTTTCGCTGAAGTCCTAGAAAATTAGAGGAATTTTAGGGGAAAGAAAAGGTGGGCTTTCGACCCCTTTGGATGTCCGACGAGTATTGTATAATGGTGGTCGAAAATGCGTGGCTCATGGGTACCAATAGGGGTGGTTGTGTGGGTTTGTCAAACCAGCTGAGAAGCTGTAAAAGTCATCTTCGGGATTGGAGTTCCGAGACCTTTGGTAGTATCCCGAAGCGTCTGTGTAATACCCAAACGGAGCTTGTTGAGCTTTACAAGGAACAAAGGTTGCCAGCGGTTCTGGCTCTGATTAGAAGAAAAGAGAAAGTGCTGGACAAGCTTATTGAGCTTGAAGACTATTACTGGAGACAAAGGGCTCGTGCGGATTGTCTCAAGGGGGGAGACCATAATTCCAGGTATTTTCACGAACGTGCCTCTTGTAGAAAGTCTTGAAATGATTTTTAAGGGTATTGAAGATGAGAATGGTGTTTGGGTTGCTAGTGGTGATGAGATTTTAAGTGTTTTATCAAGGCATTACTCCTACATTTCTTCTTGTACCAATCCTTCGGAAAATTCTATTTCAACGGTAACAGAGTGCGTCACCAAAACATTAGTACCAGAAACCAGAGAAGATATGGAGTCCTTGTTTGTCGAGACGATGTAACACGGGCTCTCGGCCCTGGGGCCTGACGGTTTTCAAGCCTTTTTTACCAGAAATTTTGGAGTGTACTTGGCGGGGAGACCTTGCAAGTATGTTTGGGAGTCTTGAACGGTAGGAAATCTGCAAAGCCGCTTACTCACACAAATTTGGTTTTAATCCCGTAAACAAAAAATCACAAAAGGAGTGGCTGATTACCACCCAATCTGTTTATGCAATGTCATCTTTAAAATTATTACAAAGGCTATTGCAAACAAAATTAAGAATTCTCTCCCCCTTATCATATCCGAATGTCAAAGTGCTTTGGTTGACTCATCTCTGATAACGTGATTCCTTCTTTCGAGTTATTGCATTCTATCAGAACGCATGTTGTGGAAGACGGGGAATATGGTGCTTAAACTGGATATGAGTAAGGCGTATGATAGGGTCAAGTGGCCGTTTCTAGCTACTATGCTTTGCAGACTGGGCTTTGGGTCTCAATTAATGAACGTTATTTTGGACTGTGTGCCTATCCAGGTTTTTCCTTTATGCTAAAGGGTTTTCAATGTGGTGAGATAGTTCCGAGCAGGGGTCTCAGATAAGGATGGCCACTGTCTCCATATCTTTTTATCTTGTGTGCCAAGGGATTCTCCGTTCTAATTAGCCAACAAGAAAGGCTTTTCTTGTGCTATAAGGGCTCCCAAAGTATCCCACCTTTTCTTTGCAGATGATAATATTGTATTTTGCAGGGCTAGCAGAGAGGATTGTTGAACAGTTTAGAAAGTGTTGTCAGATTATAAGGCGGCTTCTGGCCAGATGATCAACCTTGACAAATACTCTGTGCGCATTTCGCCAAGCATATCGGAGGATGCGATTGTTGAAATAAAAGACATTCTGGGTATGGAGCTTGACAAATTTGGGCTTGCCTTCCTTCATTGGAAGAAGTAAAAGGAAAGCATTCCAAATAATTAAAGAGCGTGTTACAAAGAAGTTGCAACTGTGGAAGAACTAGGGAGAGAAATTCTAATTAAGGCTGTAGTTCAATCTATGCCAATGGACACTATGAGCGTTTTTCGGCTGTCAGTAACCTTTGTCCGCAAACTCCAATCTCTTGTCTCAAATTTCCAGTGGGGAGGTAATGGTCAAAACCTGAAGATTCATTAGGCCAAGTGGGAGCATTTGGTGAAGCCTAAGGGCAAGGGAGGTCTTGGATTTTAAGGGGGTTAGATGGTAGGTTGGGCGGGGTTTTCTAAGGGCTTTTGAGGCGCCTTAGATCCTGAGACCGTGCACTTTTAAACCCTATTATGAGACGTTAGGCAGTAAACTCAAGCCTTCTTATGGCAGATTTATTTGTTAATGGGGGATGGGACTTACAGAAGGTGGGGGCATGTTTTTTTCCGATCGATAAAGAGGCTATATTGCTGGTATTCCCCTTTGTCCATGTCAAAGTGAGGATGTTTTGGTTTGGTATTATGAAGACGGAGGTAATTATTCAGTTCGCCTGAGGTATAGACTTGCTTTTGATACGAAATTTGAAGCCGGTCCTTCTAATGCTTTTTCAGAGAAGGCGTGGTGGTCAAAGTTGTGGAATTTGAATATCCCCAGTAAGGTGAGCATTTTATGTGGAAAGCTTTTAATGGGATCTCCCCTACTACAGTCAACTTGTCTAAGCGTGGAGTTGTTATCCCTCCTCACTGCCCTTGGTGTGGTCTTGACGAGGAGTGCGTTTTCCATGCCCTTTGGGCCTGCTTAAAAGCTAATGAGTATGGTCAAATTCTTATTTCGTGGACAAAATCAGGCAATGTGTGCGCCGCAATTTTGTTGAAATCCTCCTGGAATTAATGTGCTCTCTTAAGCCCAATGACTTGAAATTTTTGTGTGTCTGGGCGTGGACCATTTGGAAAGATCGGAACTCTTTGGTTTCTAACCGGACGTCAAAACAGGCCTTGTTCTTGGTGGAAGATGCTGCCGGTTTCCTTTCAAAGTTTCAGGGATGCCAGAAAATCAATTTCATTCCCCCTCCTGTGAGCGGCAAGGGCCTGTTTCTTGGTCAGCTCCTCCAAGTAAATCTCTCGAGATGAATGTGGATGCGGCTGTGAAGCCAAACTCAACAATTACAGCAGTGGGTGGCGTCATTCGTGATCATGAAGGTTTGGTTACGGCAGCTTTCTCCAAACAGTTGCCAGGTCCTCTTTTTCCTCTCACAGCTGAGTGTATGGATATAAGGGAGAGGCCACTCTTCGCCTTTGAAAACGGTTTCCAGTTCAGTTTTATTGAATCCGATTGTAGCACAGCTGTGGAGGCTGTGTCGGTGCGTGCTTTTTTGGTCTTAACGGCCCCATTATCGGTGATATTTTCAGTTTGTTGAGTGACTTGAATTGTATCTGTACTTTTAGCCACCGTAAAGTAAACGGAATGGCGCATGCTCTTGCTAGATTTGGTTTGTCGTTTCCGCTTTCAATTTGAATTGATGTATTTCCTTGCTGGTTCTCCAGCTTAGTTCGCGAGGACTCTCTTCCAGTTTGATGAAATTATTGGGAATTGTTTCTCATAAAAAGAAAAAGAAAGCATTTTTTCAAATGTTGACCTACAAAAAGGGGATATTCCCCCTCCATTTCCCCTTTTATATGGCTTTTTTTTTCTTCCTTCTAGTTGCTTTCAATTTTTTTTTTCTCTCCTCTTTCCTTCCGTTTGCTTTTTTTCCCCCTTGTCTTCCATCTTTTTAATTTGCATCTTTATTTATTTGTGTGTGTTTTTTTTTAACCTTTGTTTTTTTTTTTTTTTGTTCCTTTTCCTTCTAATGTCTTATATATTTTCAAAATTACTTCGTTAAACTATTTTTTATGTGTATCGTGGAGATATTTTTCTTTGTAATTTATCCTTATTTCATATTTACTTATGTTCTTCAGGACATTGTTTTATTAAGTGTTAGCTTCAAGTTTCGTTCCTTGTTTTAACTTTTTTTTAATTGTTATGGTTCTCAAATATTTTCCTTTTGCATTTTTTTTTCTCGGTAGCACTTTTAACTACTATTTGTTTCATACATGTTATCATATTGAAACAAGTCTCTCACATATGCACCTTATTTAAATATTTTGTTCATATGCACCTCATAATAAATTCTCTAAATGATTTTATTAACTAATAGGTCATTTGTAAATGTAATTCAAACCACAAAGTTGTGATTCAAACTAACTTTCTTACCGTGTTTTCTCTTATAAAATTTGAATTTCAAATCTATTTTGATTCAAACTCTTGATTTAATTACATTTCCAAACAGTGTATAATTGTTTTTAAAACAATATGTCTTCTTTGTCAACAAGCACTTATACTTTCTCACATAGACATAATTAAAATGCATGTTTTAATGAAACATGCATTTAGATCTTCTTTTTTTTTTTAATTTCAAATCAGATGTTTTCAAATGAGTCTTGTCAAAATTGTTATCCCAATTTACTCATAAAATTCTAGAAGAATTTTTTCAACTCTCTATTCAAAAAGTGTAAGAAATACACACAAAAAGCACGTATTTTTAACTAGTATTTCTTGAAAAGTTAAAACAATTAACTTCAACAAACAATGACAATGTTGGGGCTTTGAACACTCATAAACTTCATTCGATAATTAAAAGAAGGGGAGAATGAGGGAAATGGAAAGAAGGGGAGAATGATGGAAATGGCATTTTTAAGGAATGTAATTAATAACATAAATTTTTACACGAAAAATTTTAAAATTTTTCGAAACACTCTTATGCATCTTCTCTTCTCAGAGTCGTCAACCATCACTTTGCTATTTTCTCTTAAATGCTTGCCATTTGCTGCAATTTTTTTTTTCTTTAGAATAGTACACAATAACAAGCTCGGCTATGGGTTTCGCGTGTACTTTTGTTCTACCAGTGATAATCTTTCTTTGCCTAGTCTATCAAAAAGAAATTAATGAGCTAGCATTAAGACATGATGAACATATATTATCTAGCTCTAATAATAATAAATTAATTAATCCTTAATTGATTTTTCATATTATTAATTTTAAGATCACTCTAATATAGACTCAAAACTATACTCTAGATTATATACTAGTGTATTACGGACTTGATTATATACTAGTGTATTACGGACTCCAATTAAGCTTATCTATAACTTCTCATATTATATGTATCGTCATAGGTTATTCATATCTAGGTGAAGGACAAGTTCTCGCTTACCTCTTGATTATTTTATCTCAAGATTTCATTATTTTACAATTAAAAAAACTATTCCTTTTGTAACACATGGAAATAGAATGTCATGCTATTACCTTATGTATTTAGATGATCGAGGCCATATCTTTTTTCAAGTCCCAAATAATGTTTTTGAAAATATAACATTAACTCTTTGTTAATAAGCTATATATTCCATATTTGTGAATTATGCTTTCATCGAGTGTAGGTCATATCTCTAACATACCGATAATGAAACCTTAGTTCATCAAAATTCACACTTTTGGCATATCAATTGACATAAGCTACAAACATGAAGTTGTGAATCCATTTTAAGATTAAGAGGACATATAAATGGTTGGCAAAGTAAATTATTGAATCAATTACACTTTAGGTCCAGTTCGATATATGACCTTCACTAGGTCTAATATATCAATATATCCACCATAGAGTCAACCCACCCGATAGCCAAAATAGATTGTTTCCCCAATTGAACGTGGATCCACATACAGTCTAATATGAATAAAATGCTTAGCTTTATCCATAACCTAAAGGCTATATATTTACACTATTCATCTTAGAATCGTATCTATCTACATATAAATCCCTACATGCCTAATTTCAAGATTTAGTTTAAATAGTCACAGATCACATGCTTGCTTAATACACAATCAATAATATGAAAGTAATATAAGGACTATTATAGATGCATGAAATAATCACATTATTATTTATTTGACTAAAAATGTCATAAATACGAATTAAGCATCTCCTTAAGGCACCAATCGCAATAGTTTTTTCATGAGATGGTATTGTATCAGTAGTGCTCGTCATTTACTCTTGGATCTAGTTAAAATAATATTGAAATAGAACAAGGTGTAAAACATATAGTTTTTAATGGGTGAAAAAAACTACAAGACCATAAGCGGCCTTAAGTGAAGATTTTATGTTAGGCTTATTAACATCTAATAATTACACTATCCAAAAAAAGTTTTAATTATTACTCACATATATAAGCCACTTAAGTACTTTAAGAGTATTTTTATAAATCCTTCAGTTATGCACTCTAAAGCTTGAATTATGTACTCTAATGAAGTTGCCTCTGATTTTTCAAAACCAGTCAAAATACCTCTAATCTATAAAGAACCACTCAAAACATTTTCTTCATTAAGTCCATCCATAATTTTAATAGAAATGCTAATATAGCATACCATTAATAATTAACTAAAGGAAATAAATCTATAAGAATAATTAAATTTAAATAATAAATTAAAAAAACTAAGAAGCATACCTTAACTCTTAATTAGTCCCCACCAACACAAAAACAAACCCCTTCTGTAGTTGCCATCCCCTTCTTCCTTGTTTGATCTCGATGGAGGTCATCGCACTAGAAAAGATAAGTTATTGTAGGGGGCCGCACCATGCTTGGATTCGTGGGGAGTGAGTGGGCTCATAGGGGTCGTAGTGCTGGAGTAGGTGAGCTGCCAAGGGGATCACGACAGTGCCTGGATTTGTGTGGGGCGAAGGGCCTTGCTGGTTTTTCGTGTCGAAAGAGGTGAGCCTTCAAAGGGGTTGTCGTGGCTCTCTTGCAAAAGGGTGCAAATGGGATAGTTGAGAATTGGGGCAGTAGAGTTTTGGCTTCGTGCATGGATGAGGGTGATGGGGCTTGGCTTGCACAATGATGGGGGTAGCAAAGGCTGGGTCATACAACTGTAGGATCTGAGAGCCTTGGAGGGATGGGGGTAGCAAAGGGGGTAGCAAAGGCTGGGTCATACAACTGTAGGATCTGAGAGCCTTGGAGGGATGGGGGTAGCAAAGGCTGGGTCACACAACTGTAGGATCTGAGAGCCTTAGAGGGACGGTGACCATGGGGACTAAAGGTGTTATATTTATAGATTTTTTTTTTCATTTTGTGTTTTTTTTTTCTATAAAATAAAACATTTTTAAGAGGTATTTGAATGAAAGCGAATTTGGATTTGTTATTTTTATTGTTTTGGGGTTGTCTGAGCTTTTGATGTGATTTGGGGCAAGCTATTTCTGGTTTGCACTTTGAGAGATCAAGAGGTAGAAGACAACATTTTTTTTTTTACCTTTTTGGATTTTTTAGTATTTTTAATTTTTCTATTTTAATTTTTTAATATTTAATCATTTTTATAGATTTAATTATAATTTAATACTTTTAGTTAATTGTTATCAATCAGGTCAACATTTTTATTAGAATTATAGACTGATTCAGATAGAAGAGTACATTTTGATTGGTTTTTTATAAATCGAAGTGTTCTTGAAGGGTTTCCAAAACTTGACGGCAATATCAATTGGAGTATTAATATGGAGATTTATGAAAATTATCCTACAAAATGTGTAAAATATTATTCTTTTCATGTTTCAGTTTTTTTTTTCCCTTCCAAAAGAATCAATACTCCAACTTATATTGAAAAACTTCAATATTAATATCACTCACATTTATAAGCAAGCGACAAATTTTGCTAGCGAAACTTTTTTTTGTTGGAAAATTTCTCCAGGTTTAGGTGAGGTGATATTTTGAAAATAAAGCAAACAAAAAGAGCAGGAGATAATAAATTATAGTATCATATATATAATATATAGTTGAAACGGGGCCTTTAGGACATAAGGGCTTCGGGTGAGTGTGTAACTTGCCTTGCATTTGAGCTGGCGCTCCCCATCATAAGAATGTCAAAAAGCAGAGTTTGAAATGACTATTTATTAATGCATATGCAGCATTTGAGTATTCTCTTTCTTTGTTTTGTTTTGTTTCTCCTTTCTTTTTTAAAAAAGATAAAACGAGACAAGGCTGGCAAGAAAGAAACAAAAGATGAAAAAGAAAAGAAGAAAAGGTTCAAAGAAAACCATTGTGTTAAGTACTCTAACTAATAAAAACTGAATTTCATTTAGGTCTCATAGGATGAAACAATGATTAAAGGATACACCACCCAAAAAAAAAAGTTTTATTATTGTCTTTCATCTTTTATTAGGGTAGAAACCAAAAAAAAAAAAAAAAAAACACGCTTAACTTTTTTATTTTTTTTATTTTTTTAATCCTAGTAAATGGATAGAAAACTCACCTACCAGTTCATGTCCTGAAAACAGAAATACCTTTTTGCTAATTACAATGTGGAACACTACTAATGGGTCAAATACTTTTTTGTTCTTTGATATTCACCTTTTATCTATGGGTGGTGCTGCGATATCCTTTCGGTTATTTTTATTATTTGCTCTCGAGAAATTAGAGTCATCTTACTTGGCCCTTGACACTCTAAATGTTACAAATTTTACCCTTGAAGTTTCAATTTGAGACGCTTACACTTTTTCTATCCCTTAAACATTAAATTTTTGACGAGCCATATACAAGATATGCAGCTATGAAGTTACACCACCAAAAAAAAAAAAAAAAAAGCTCCCCTTTTCACTAAGGAGAGGGAGATCTAATATTGAAAAAAATCTCATTGAGCTTCAAGATTGGGTTGATCATGTTAGTTTCAATCTCAAACATAAACAATTTAAGGCAACTTTATTTTCAATGACTTATTATTTACATGTTAGATTCATCTCACATGCATGAATCATTATAAATTTAACATTCAAATAACAGAAGAACTGTTGGTGTAACAAATTAAAATATCAGGAGCCAAAATTTATACTATTTATAAAGGTAAAAAAAAAACCAGCCTAATTCTTCAGAGGCCAAAAAGAAAATAACCCATGCCTTTTTTTTGGAAAACTCATGCCCCTTTAACATTGCCTCTACCGAGAAAAAAAAAATTAATTCCGCCCAAAAAAAATTAAAAACGTAATTATATACTTACTTCTTCTACCCCAAAAAATAGAAAATGGTCGGAGATCAAGGGATACGTAACAACAAGTCAGCGTGGCAACATCCCGTTGGTAGAAAAGGCAATTTGCAGGTGTGGCAGCAGGTGGTTCCTTACCACGCGTCGCGTTCAGGAAGCAACATAATAAGAATCGACCAATTACAATGAAGAAACAGATCGGATCTCGTCGACCTTCTTTCGTCCATGAATTCTGATCCACTGCCTCCCTGGTTTTGATCTTCCGCCACGTGTCGCGCACTACGTGACTCCTTTTTATTTGACCCAAAAAATAATAAAGTAATTCCTCAAAAAAAAAAAAAAAAAAAAGAAAAAAGATAAAGAAAATTCTGTTCGAGAGAACTCTGGCTCTAGAAGCTCCCTGAAATCCTTGTCCACACTCGAATTAGGGCTAATCAGGTTCTCTTCCGTTTCTCTGTGATTTTCCTTTTTGCTTTTTGGATTCGATTCTTCTGTTTTCTCGGAAAATCTGAGAGTTTTTTTTTTTTTTTTGATCTTCAGGTGAGTTACTTTACTCTCCCCTCTCTTTCTATCATTTCTTGAGCTTGGTTGTTCTTATTTTGCTCTTTCAGCTGTAATTTTCGGTTTTTAGGAATTATTTTTCGAATTTTTAGTTTATTGATCGCTCCTTATTTTGGTTGCTGAGAGATGTTAGCAGAAAATGATATTTAATTTAATTCAATTTAATTTCTATTTTTAACTTGAATTGTTCAGGAATATGAGACATGAAAAAAGGGATAAAAATATTGAACCTAGTTTACTGTTGTTGGTGTTAGTGTACTGGTTTGTAGGCTGTTTGGTTGATGAGAAAAATGTAGTTAAAAAGAATATTTGATTTTTTTTTTAATTAAGAATTAGGAAACGGAGGAAAATTAAAGATGCTTAAATCACGTTTGTTGTTATTAGTATTTTTGGATTAGTTTCGGAGTTGAAAACTACATAAAATTATTTGAATGGTTGAGAGAAGTTTGAAAAGTGATAAAAGTTTTTACCTTTCCATTTTTGTTAATATGTTTGGGCTGTGTGAGTTGAAAAATAATCTGATCCTAGCAGTTGAACTTTTCACTTCAATTTAAATTTTTGCTGAGGACATAGTAGTTAATCTGTTTATGAAAGAAATGGTTGTCCAGTTGGTTTTGAATGAAATTTGAAGAAACAGTTTAGGAAAATTTCTATGTAGATTTTGGTCTAAAAAAATAATGAAAAATATGTATATAGACTGTGGTCAAGATTTTGAAGGCAGACTTGGACTGAAGATTAGGAACTTGATAGTTTGGCAAGCTTAAAGCATTAAAATGGTGGCTAAATTTTTAAAAAAATGGTTTTATGATCTTTTAATAGTGGAAGATAACTATGGCCTGTTCTTAGATGAAGGCTTGAATTGATTGTGTCGTTTGCCTTAAAGAAATTGTTTTGTGATTTAGAAAGCAATAGGACTGGATGTTTAGATCCAACTGAAAGGGCCAAAACAAATGCCATTGAACTCAAGTGTACATTTGAAACTAATTGAAATTACTGCTTACTTACATTACCTATAAATGACTCTTAAGCGCACACAATTTTAGATATCGTGTCTCGTCCATAGTAGGGCACAAGGTTTGTACAAATCTCCATCAAGATGTTAAAAGTCCGATAGGCTGCCAATAGACTATTTTTTTGTCCAAAGAGCACAATCTTTTTTTCAGCAACTAAACAACATTCTGATAATTGTAAACTATTAATAATTACCTATACCTCTTTATTATGAAAAATAAACAAGACACCTGATTTACAGCTAGAATCATCCTAGGAAATTTGTAATAAAATCCGAAGATATGATTTTCCACACTTCCCCCTCGAGTTGGAGTGTTAATGTTTATCGTTCCTAGCTTGGATTTTGTCTTCAAAATTGGTTTGTGGAAGAGCCTTAGTGAGGATATCAGCTATTTGTTGGCGGTTGATGTATACTTGAGGGTGATGATCTTGCTTTCAACCTTTTCTGTGATAAAATGCCAGTCAATTTCCACATGTTTGGTTCTATTGTGATGCATCAGATTTTTAGCTATACTCAATGCAGCTTGATTGTCACACAACAGATTCATAGGTTTGTCAACTAGAAAACTTATTTCCCTTAGTAGTCTCCTCAGCCACCTACCTTAACATATCCTGTGTGCCATGGCTCGAATTCGGATTCCGCACTGCTCCTAGCAACAACTAACTATTTCTTGCTATGTCATGTAATCGAATTTCCCCATACAAAGGTACAATACCTTACTGTTGATCTGCGGTTAGTTAGAGAACCTGCCTAGTCTGCATCAATGAAGATTTCAATATCTATGTTGGAGCTCTTTTGAAAAATAGATCAGTCCCTGGATTCATCTTCAAGTACCTTAGGATTTGCAAAACTGCATCCATGTGTTTGTCATTCAGATTATTCATAAATTGACTTACAACACTAACTGAAAAACCAATATCCAGTGTAGTGTGAGAAAGACAGATTAGTTTTCCAACAAGTCTTTTATATCTACCTTTGTCAGCTGGGGTACATCCTTTTCTGGTTTAGTTTGTTGTTAGAATTAATAGGTTTCTTTGATGGCTTACATCCCAGCATTCCAGTTTCCTTTAGGAGACCAATGATGTATTTTCATTGTGAGACTGACATACCTGACTTGTTCATGCTACTTCCATACCAAGGAAGTATTTGAGTGTTCCTAGGTCTTTAATCTCTTCTTTGGATAGCAATTCTTTGAGCCTGCTCATCTCTTCTTCAAAGTCTCTTGCAAGAACAATATCATCTACATATACCATAAGTATAGTGATTTTTCCTCTCCCTGAATGGTTAATAAATAAAGTATGAGCAGCCTAACACTGTGAATACCCAAAATTCTTGAGAACCTTAGTCAACCTATCAAACCAAGCTTGTGGTGATTGTTTCATTCTGTACAATAATTTCTTGAGTTTGCAGACTTTGTTGACGGTGGCACTGGATTCAAAACGAGAAGAAATTTGCATATATACTTCCTCTATAGAATCTTTGTTTAGGAAGGCATTCTTGATGTCCAACTGGGACGAAGCTCAATCGAGGTTAGCTGCTAGAGACAAAAGAACTCGAATAGTATTGAGCTTTGCTACAGGAGCAAATGTCTCCTGGTAGACAATGCCATAGGACTGAGTAAATCCTTTAGTCACAAGTCAAGCCTTGAACCTCTCTATGCTCCCATTTGCTCTATGTTTGACAGGGAGGACCCACTTGCATCCAATTGGGTGTTTCCCTAGTGTCAAGGTTGTGATGTCCCATGTTTTGTTTTTCTTGAGTGCTCGTATTTCTTCTAGGGTAGTTGTTTTCCATTCAGGTACTTTGAGAGCCTTATGGATTGAGGATGGAACTTGTACTTTGCCTAATTGGAGACAAAAGCATGGAAATTGGGAGATAACATTGCATAAGATAGAAAGTTATAAATTGGATGCTCTATACATGATCTTACTTCTTTCCTCATAGTAATTGGTATTTCTAGATCACTAATAACATGTTCAGGTTGAGGGTTACCTCGAGAATTACGAGAGGAGTTGGACTTGGTGATGATTCTTGGTTTTGCACAAGTTGTGTAGGCTACTTATTTCCACATGATTTCTTCTCCTCTGTGAATGGGCAATTATTTCATTGTTATCTGCAGCTTGGTGAGGAATTGGTTTTTGAGATGGAGTTTTGGGTTTAATTTCAAGGTTCTGACGTTCATTTTTAGGAATAGTCACAATTTCATGGTGGTTTTGGGAATTGGCAGGAATAATGGATGTGGAGGTTGATGACCTGAGTGGTTCAGTGATGTGAAGGCTTTGATTTTCTGTTTTTGTTTCCCAATGATAATATCCCAACATATTATTCTTCCTCTGGATGTCATATTTGATAAAGTAGAATTGGTTCTCAAAGAAGGTTACATCCATTGAAGTATAGAATTTTCATGTAATGGGTATGCATTTTTGGGCTCTGGGATCAAGTTTGCTAAGGTGTTGTTGGTGTATGTGATCAAATGCAGTACATCCAAATACTTTCAAAGGTATTGAAGTCATTATATGAGTGTTTGGATAAGACTTAAGACGGATTTAATACGGTGTTTGGAAGTTTAGGACACAAGAAGGCATTTAATTGATGAGGTATGCAGCCATAAGAACTGCGTCCCCCCAAAACTGTTTGGGAACATTTGAGGTGAATAACAAAGATCTAGCAACTTTAAGTAGATGTCGGTTTTTTCTCTTTGCTACACCATTTTGTTGAGGGGTATCTATATACGAACTTTGATGAAAAATACCTTGATCAAACAAATAAGTTCCAAGAATTGAATTGAAATAATGTCGAGCATTATTGGTTTTCAAGTCTTGAATTCTTGTTTGAAATTGGGTTTGAATCATGGTATTGAACTTTTTGAATATTTGGCGAGTTTTAGATTTTTCTTTCATCAAAAATATCCAAGTAATTCGTGTGTGATCATCAATGAATAAAACAAACCAACGAGTCCCATCGATATTTGTGATTTTAGTGCCACCCCCCCTCCTCATCCTCCTCATATGTCACTATGAATTATCGAAAAAGGACTTGATTTCTTATGTGGAAAATTAGGATAAGAACTGCGAATGCATTTTGAATACTGACAAATATCACATTGAAAGTCTTTTGGTGTTTTATTTTTGAACATTGAAGAAAAAAGTTTCTCAAGATACACAAAATTTGGATGACCAAGATGATAGTGCCACAACATAATTGCATTTTTATTGGAATCAAAATTTGACATAGAACTCTCAAAACATTGACTTTTTGAACTCACAGTAACTACCTTGTGAGATTGTCTATTAGGAGGATCTTTGATCTTGGGGAGATGGAGCCCCACACACAAACTCAGCATTGCCAATCTTTCTCCCTAAATCTAAATCCTGAAATTCACAGATATTCGAATAAAATTTAGTGATACAACTAACATCTTGAGTGAGCTTGCTAATTGAGAGCAAATTACAATTTTAATTTGATGCAAACAACACAGAATGAAGTGTTATTTCCTTTGAAATTTTAATTGTACCTATAATTGCCACCCTTGAGCAAGAACCATCTGCAATTCTGAATGAAAAATTGTCATGGCAGGGACAATGTATGAGGCAGTTGTGAGTCTCCTGTCATATGATCTATGCGCCTAAATCTACAATCCAATGATTTTCTTCTTCTTGTTTTAGTTTCAAGGCTTATAAAAATTTACCTTTTTGTGCCACAGTCCCTGTTCCAATGATTGATGGAGTAGAGGACTGGTGGGATTTAGTCAACATTTTCTGAAGAAATTGAAGTTGTTCCTTGCTAAAAAGACTCGATTCAGCACTAGTTGGAGTTTCATTGATAGATGCCTGATTCCCGTGGCTTTCACGTTTACCAGATGATCTGGAGGATTTCCAATTAGCTGGTTTTCCATAAATTTTCCATGACATGTCTAGGTTTTTTGCTGTGGTCGCACCAAGGTCTTCCTCTCCTTTGTTTGTTGTCATTATTGGAATTTTGTGGGCCTCAAGTAACAAGGGCTGAACTATCACTTGTTGAGGAGTAAACACAGATTGAATAGCAGGTCCCATCATCACTTTTCTTTTGCTTTCTTCTCTGTGCACTTCAGAAAACGCCTCTCAGATACTCGGTAAAGGCTTGGTTCCAGGTATTCTTCCTCACACCTCGTCTAGAGTTTTATCAAGTCCTTTAAGAAACTTGAAAGCCTTTTTCTTTTTTACGAACTTCTTGTGCGGAAGATCATCATCTGAGCATTTCCATTTGTGTTCCTCAAACAAATCAATCTGTTGCCAATGCCGCGTGGGGGAATTAAAATATTGGGTGACTGACGATTCTCCTTGCCTAAGATCATGGAGAATACTTTCTTCCTTGAATAGTTCAGAGGTGTTCTCACTGGTCGAATAGGTGTCTTTGGCTGCCTTTCAAATCTCCTTCGTAGTGATATGGGGGAGAATCTTTTCTCCTATTTCGTTTATCATAGAATTTATTAGCCAGAACATTACCATGTTGTCTTTGGATTTCCAGAGGCAAAACTTCGAGTCTTCTTTTCTTGGTGCCGGCCTGCTAACGCTCCGGTGAGGTGATCATCCTTTCGCTTTACAGATATGTACATCGTCATAGACTGTGGCCACCAGAGATAATTGTGGCCATTTAGTTTGTGACTGGTGATAAGGAAAGGGCTGTTTTCGGATCATCCGAGACTGCGAGAGGCTACTGGTTTTGGGTTGGAAGTGACCCTAGATGTGGAGCTTTCTCGATTAGTAGCCATGCCGCGGTTCATCATCGGAAAAGTTAGGTCTTAGAGAAATGCTCTGGTACCATGAAGAAAAATGATAGAAGGAAAGTATATTTTCTTCATTCTTCTCTATAGCAGAAGTGAGTACATTAATAGGAAGGACACAGGATAGCAGAGATAATTCTCTGACTAAATCCCTCCTAAAACTAGGAAAGAAAAATAGGAGAATATTAGGTAATAATTACCTATATCTCCTAATTATGAAAAATAAACAAAACGCATAATTTATAGCTAGAAACATCCTAGGAAATCTGTAATAAAATCCGAAGATATGATTTTCCACATAATTTCATTGGAGAGCTTATGATTAATGAATGAATATTGAGGTTTCTGGTTTTCTTTCTCATGTGTTCTTGTTCTTCTAGTAAATCCTCTATTTCCCTCTTTGGTCTTATCTTTATGTATCTAGTGGTTGTATTTTTCTTCTTCAATTATAAATTGTTTTTACTTTTACAATAGTAAAGTGGATTAACATAACATATTTTGCTTTTTTTAACAGGGCTTAATTATGTTCCTTTTTTGGGTTCTTTTCTTGCATTGTTCTCTTTCATTTTCTTTCTGTTAAGCTGATTATCTGGGTTTCTACTAGTTGAATTTTGTCTTCCTCTAATACTTTTCTGTGCTATTTTGATTTAGAAAGCATAAGTGGGGATAGACTTCCTGCTATAAACATGACTTTAGATCAAATGCTTGCATGTGTTCTTGGTGGGGGCTAGAGGATCATTGGAGGAATGTCAGACTTGTGCTTGTATGAGGTATTATACCCATCTCTTCTGTACGAATATACTTTAATATGGTTCATGCTTATAATTAAACATTTATGTCTTTGGCTTTCTAATTAATATTCACCCATAGGTTTTCCCATTGTCTGGCATACACGGGAGGGAGAGTATTAGCATATAAAACTATTGCTGGTCTACCTCCTAACAACTTAAGCTTTTTAGGAGAATTGGGGGACTAAATATAGTCCATTAGTTTAGCCAAGAAGTGACTAGTTTAATAGTCTTCAGTTTTCTGATCTTTTTATGGGTGGGAAACTTTGTTGTGATCTCTTAGTTTCTTATTTTGTTTTGTAATTCTGAGGAAATCTCTTGCCTCTTTTGTTCGTAATTTTCCATATTAATAAAAGTTTTCTAGTTTCTTTTTCATACACACACATATGCTCACATTCACACATAAGTTATTGTTGGGAAACCCTAAAATTAGGCTGTAGTGTAGTCACACATAAGTTTTAGTGGAATTTCAGTTACATTTTGCTATTTCCTACAACCTTTGGTCACTTTGGAAGACATCTACAGACTTGTCTACCATTTTGTTCTCTTAGTATGTTCCTAGTTTGGGCACTGTTTAATACCTCAACAAGTTTTCTTATGATGTGGTGGATGCTTTCAACTGTTTCTTTCAAGGGATTATCATATCATATATGCCTAAATTTGTTTTGGTGGCTTCACAGCTTGAAGATAACGTATGGGATGAATTTGGTGATAGTGATGATCATATAGTGCCTGATCCTGGAAATAAGCATGCAGACAAATCACTAACAGACAGTGATAGTCGTAAGAAACCGCCGAGTGAAGTAATTAGTGTCACAAGTAATGCTGAAATTTCAACTACATGCTATATTGGTGGGAAGGAGAAAAGAAGCATACCAACCATGACCAATAACAATACAATGTTGGAGAAGGGCTCATGGTCTGACACTTCTGATGGTGTTTTTCCTTCATGTGATACTGACTCAATAAAAGAAGTCACAAGTTTAGCATCAGATGATCCAAGGATTTCCAACCATTCCTTCAAAAGTGGCAATATAGAATCTGGAGGCTCTGAATTCTGTGTCGATGATTCTCTAATGGGCGATGGGTGTACTACAGTTGACCATAGCCTATATCGTTATCCACTCAGTCAGATACTCCAAACTGGCAACGAACATAGTTTCTTTGATAATGATCGAGAAGACAAAGAAAATGGTGATCTATTGTATTACGAGTGGCCTGATATAGGAATTTTTGAAGATGTTGACAGGATGTTCAGGTGCTCTTTGCAACCTTTGTTTAGAGGTTTTTTTAATCGTACTCAACTGATAAAGTTACTTAAATGCATGGTTCGTTTTGTTCTGCAGAAGTTGCGACTCAACGTTTGGAATGGAAAGTCTCAACAATGACGAGGAGTTGTCCTGGTTTTCATCTTCAAATGCTACTCAAGGATCTGAAGACGCTTTGAAGTCTGGATTAAAGTTTGCCGGTCCAAATGCTGGTTCATCAAAAGGTGACTCCGAACATTATGAAGCTTTTAAGCCAGGTAATCTAGGCCATTGAATGGTTTAAACAAGATAAATGACTTGGCTAGTAACGAACTGAGTTCAGAAAATATATTTTGATGATCCTGCTGTTCTTGCCCATGTGTCATTTTTAGATGGATTAGGTACAAAATCTGAGAGTAGGGATATATTGATGCCAAAAGAACAGGTAAATAAAGTATGCTTTCAAATTTCTGAAACTGTCATCTTTTCCATGCTTTAACACTTTTTTGCATAAGTCCTGTGGGCATGAAAAAAAAAAATCTTGAAAATATCTAGGAGAATTCGATTCTTCTTTCATTCAGTGCTGTTTTTATTTTTATTTTCATTTGTATTTTACTCTATTCAGTTATGTTTTAAGTAACTTGCAGTTTTAAAGTCAATATACATGAATGCAGAAACTAGTCTTTTACCAAAACCTTGCATTGGCTTTGTCATTATTTGAGGTATTCCATAATCGTGGGAATGAACTGCTCTACATGACCTTTCTTCCACTGCTGAAGGTTTTTCCCTTGTGATGGATGCCTCAATCTGGTCTTTTTAACTCTTGCTTGTGCTCCAAGTGAAAGCTTGTTAGGATTGTTGCATGTAAAAAGTCAAGATTCTTGATTCTTTTGACATATGTTCCGAATACGTCTGTCTTCTCTAGTATGTAAGGTTCCTCGTATTTCAAGATTTGCATGATCGATAACTTTTTGTAAAAAGCAGCCAAAGCACGACGCCCAGTTAGAAGGGGAAAGAACAGATCAATACCTAGAAAATGGTGGTTCGTTTCATCATTATGATAACTTGAAGCAACTTACAGTTATGAAGCAACCCCACGGAGACTTATCTAGTCAAGTTTATTCTGCACCAGGTATTGAACAACATAAACAGGTTGCTGGACCTAACTCTATGAGTTACATACAGAGACAACTTCCATATATGCACCTAGACCATACTCGCCATTCAGATCAAATTTCAGTCTGCCCAACTCCTAGCATAAAATCTGAAAAAGATGGCCATCCATCTTCTCTCAAGGAGTCTTCTTATGCATCAAACCAATTACAGTCTCTGGAGAGTTCTCATGTTCCATTGACAGAAACCCCTACTGCAGCAATAAGTGAAAGTAGAGAAAAGCCACATGGTTGCTCTGGTTTTCAATCCTCAATTATTATGGATTTCGAAAATGCTGCCACAACAAATCCAATGGTATTCTGCAGTACCGTTTCAAAGCAGAAGCAAGTGCAACAATCTGAAAATCAGAGTGTACGTCATAGTGATGTTGAAGGAGCAAGCAATGAAATTCCAGCTGAATTTGATTCTTCAAATTTACAGGAGAGTTCTTGCATGAGTTCTGTGTTGGATGATATCTCACTGGAAGCAACTAGTTTTCTCCAGCTTCAACAAGTTGTAGAAAAGGTATAACCCTGTGCCAGTTTTTTCTTTAAAAGATTTAGTCATGCAATTAGCACTGTATGTAAAAAGAAGGTAGAAAAGATCTCACCCATATGAAATATCTCGACTTCCACCGGGGGCGTGATTAGCAGTTGTTGGTTACTTGGTTTGACAGTTAGCTTATTCTACTTGGACCATGTAGAGGGATTTTGCCGTTGGGTAATCTAAAATTCCAAGGTATTATTTCTCGCCCTACAATTTGTAGAGTTTTTACTAAGAAACTAGAAGGAGACTCGGGCTTTGGAAAGCAACAGGAAGCGTTTAAAAGGAGATCATTTAATGGCTCAAAATATTTTGATAAAATGCAATTATAGGTGGAGACTATGGATCGAAGCTTGAAATTGAGAAACTTTGCTTTGTTGGGAAAATGGTTTTGGATATTCCCTTTGGAGCAGGATTCTCTGTAGTCCTTGATAATTAGGAAAAAAATATGGTCAACCTAATGCCTGATATATTGATATATTTCTTCTGCTCTTCCTCTGTTTTTCTTTTCATAATCCTTTTTGTTTAACCTGGTGTAATTAAGTTTCTTTTTGTCTCTGATTTTTTTGGTTAGTACACCTTCAGTGTATAATTAAGTTTGCATTTTGTCTCTGATTTTTTTGGTTAGTATGCATTGAGTGATGTTGAAAGTTGCTTCTCTCTTAAGCTTTCTCCCAAATGTGTGTTGTTGGAAAAGAAGCCTAATGCGTGCTTTATTTTATTTATTTATTTATTTTTTTAAGCAAAAGAAAGAAAGGGAAAAACCAGAACAAACTTTAGTACATCACAACAAAGTTGGCACATGTTTTCCTCTCAATTACAAAAGTTAAAAGAAAGAAAACATAAACTAGTCTGTGTACATAAACTAACCTGGAGTTGCACAAAATAAAAGTAGCAAAAAAAAAAAAAAAAAAAAAAAAACACGAGCAGTCCATGTTAGGGAAACTAATAAAACGCCATTTTATCAAGTAATATCACAGTGCCAAGTTTGATTGTGCTACAGAATTTTTGTTCAAGCACCATATGATGTTCTTTATGCTATTATGTTTTAATTAGTCATTATTGCTGATTTAGAAAACAACTCCATGTCCATCCCTAGAAGCATCAGAAACCATCCTATAATAGTTCTCAAAAATAACCTAAAAAACTTATTATTCCTTGCTGCTAAGACATTTCCTTTTCATAATTTCAGCCAAAATTAGTGTTACCTAATAAGTTATTTGTGAACGCTATATTTGTTGCTTTGCTGGTTTAGGAAATTGACTTTGTGGTTGGTGCTATTATAGTTGTTTTTCAAGACTTCTGCATTTAGAATCACCTTTTCTTCTTTTCTCTCACTATTCTCTTCTTTCTCTCTGCTTTAATACTTGTGTAATTTGTGTTACGTGAATCATTCATCTGGAGAGGGCTGCGAATGTGACTGGATTTTGGCTACAAGAAAGAGAACAAGTAGTGTGTACACTAATTTTATTAAATAAAAAGGTATTATAAAGCGGGTAGAATGTCAATATGGGTAGAACGCCAACATGAATTTTTTGGAAAGGAAGATAGTTACATGTCTAATATCTAATAATAATGAAAGATAGTGGATTGTGTTGAAGATTTCTGAGTGACTCAAGAAAAGGAATTTATCTGTGTAGAAAAAGTCTAAAGATCATCTAGTAGTGTAACGTAATATGAAGTAACGTTGAGGAAATTGGTAGACTATGTTTTTTGGCCTATTAATTGTATGATGATTTTATTTGACTGACGTTGAGGAAGCTTCTGCATGTGCTTGACCAATTTGTCATTAATAAGTCTTTTAGTATAATTGTTAAGGTTATTTTCACCAATGGCCCTCATTGATATCCACTGGTCTCAACTAAGTCTCTGACATTTACCTGTCTCCTCTAGCTACCCTGATGGTTTTGAAACAAATAGTTTTGACCCCCTCTGCTAATAAACTATCTATTTCAGATGGAATCTACCACTGGAATGACACATTAGAGTTTTAACAAAGATAAAACGGTAAGAAAGGAAAGATTTAAAAATAATAATAATAATAATAGTATTATTATTATTATTATTTAAGAAACAGGGTTGGGTGGTGCCATTTTTTCTCATTGTCTGGTATTTTTTTAATTTAATTTTCCAAATCCGCGCATGCCATGCCTGTGCTAGATTTCACCTGAAAACATATAGTTTATTAACAAATGGGTCAATTGTGTAATTTGGAAATGTTACTAGAAGTTTTTGTCAGGGGTCGAAGTAAGACCAGTTAATATTTTTAGAAACCATTCCATTCATGAAAATAACTGTAACTTTATGTGCATTTTTTAAAACTTTTTCAAGGGTTTTTGCTTTTTAATTAGAATTTAGCTTTAAAACAAGCATGTCATCAACTTGTTTTGCCTTATGTGTGCACCAGAAAAACATCATAGTGGAGTATTTTGCATTGAGTACAAGAATAATTTGGAAACCCATTAGAGGGGTTCGTATTAGTTCTGATGTTTTTGATCATTGTGATGAATGTTTCAATAAGCTTTCAAATTTTATATTCACTTGATAAAATGCCGGCTTTGTTACAGACTTTTTAATTCTGCTACCCAACAAAAGAATGAAGAAAAAGCATTCTGTTAACTAAACTTTCCGAGTTCAGTTGGATGTCAGGACAAAACTATGCATAAGGGATAGTTTGTACCGCTTGGCCAGGAGTGCAGAACAGAGGCATAGTTGTGCGAATCATAGAGGTGGCATTAAGGATAATGGAGATGCTACTGGAGCGCCAATGATTGAAGAAACAAACAAGTATGTCACTATTTTCTTTCCGTTAACCTAAATTTATCTTAATTATATCATGTCATCATAGGAATTATGATTGCTTTATATGAACACACCACATGTAATTTCTTTTTGTTACTGTATTGCTTTGTCCATGACGCCATATATCTAAGGCATGAGTTCCTCTCTAGCGGACACATATTAGACTATGCTAGGTTTAGAATTTTGTGCATCTAATGCATTAGATTTTATGGCTGGGAGTTTCCATTGCTTTAATAAGAAAAAATCACTAGAATCCAAGGTGTTTGCATGTGTACACTTTTCCTAAGACTCACTAGTCTACAATAAAAAGTGAAAATAATAAAAGGAACTAGAGAAAATAAGTAGGTTCATTCGAATGAACCTTAACCTTAGATGATAATTATTTGTACTTCAAGGGTCCAACACCTTTCAGGACATCTCAAAGTTGTAGCATATCATTCTTCAATGCCTTTTATTGAAGAAAGCCAAGCTTGACTAAAACATCAACATAAATAGGACTAAACAAACCGTATTTAAGAACAACAGCGGCGCCATGACTCCACGTTCCAATCAACTTACTAGAACTTAAAATAAATAAACGAAAGATTGAATTTAGAAGGACGTGTCATTCATTTTGCCTTAAAACCACCCTTATCCTCAATGGCTAACTTTTTAAAGGATTTGCCACCACCTCCATTTTTCTGTTTGAGTTACTAAGAAGAAATGCTGAAGTTTTCTTTGAATTGCTCCTTTATTCAGCCTTGAATTCTTTCTTGCAACTGTATAGTTGGGAGAATTTGTTGCAACTTGCAAGGATGTTTAGGACCATATCTATCTTTGGACTAAAAATGAAGCCGTTATTTCTCCTTTTGTATGGTCTTTAAACCTTCTTATTTCTCACTTATTTGCAAGATAATACTTAAAAGTAATCGCTCTTCATTTGTAACAATATTGACCAACCTGTGTGTGCACCGAAACCATAGAGTTGCAATTTTGTTGAGTACTCATAAATGTCTCCCCATTTTGAGCAGTTCGTCTAGACTGATAGAGATAGACTTCACTATATTTTTTTTATATGATCTAGCTCTGTAAGGATTTGGTCAATGACTGGCTGCTTTGTTGCCCTGCTCTGATACCAAAAGTTGCTGACACATTTTTCTATGACAAAAAAGTGAAAATAGTAAAAGAAATTTGCAAAAATAAGTAGGCTCATTCAAAGGAACCTTGACCTCCAAATGATGAGTGTTGGCACTTGAGGGTTCAACACCTCACAACACAACTCAAAATTGCAGTAAATAATTGTTCAATTTTATTTATTGAATAAAGCCTTTGTTCAATGTTTACATGTCACAGAAATAGGAACAAACAAAGAGATAATTAGGCCCACTACCACTTTCACATCACCCCTGGTCAACCGGGCCAATTTTCTTACTTCCTTTGAAACATATTACCTTGTATAGGAAATAAACAATTTTGCCTTTCGAATTCCTAAATTTGGTAAGCTCCAGGTAAGCTCCATGGGCTTCCCAAACTAAAGAGTTTAAGTTACTTTGGTATCTATAAGTTTTGATCTGGTGCTTTAGTGGTCATCAATTTTTTTTTGTTAAATATAAAAATCTTTTTTTGGTGTTTTTTTAAAGGATTCCTTGTCCTTCTCTGCTTGTACATTTTATTATTACTATTGTTTTATCAATGAATATGTCACTTCTATAAAAAAAAAAAAAAGAAGCAAAAAAGTTCACTTTTATCAAAAAAAAGAAAAAAGGACAATTTTGCCTTTATTTTTAAAATTATAATTTGAGAAAATCTGGTTCACTCTTTTCATGAATATTCTCTGGATTTCAATCGGCACCGTGTCTACTCGAATTTCTCCTTTATTTTGAAAAAAAAAAGAAAAGCAAAAAAAAAAATCATTGTTTTCTATGTACTCTCTTTTACTAATTTTGCCTTTTCTTTTCCCTTTTTTCTTGAATTAGAAAGTGAATTGAAAATACGATATATATATATATATATATATATATATCTTTTTAAAAGTCATGTTCTCAAATTGTCTAATAGAAGTGTATATTCGAATCGAATACCAACCTTCCATATTTGTTACTCCTATAACTCACCCATAAACAAACCATAATATTAGAAACCACAATAGCTCCATGACTCCACGGCCTAAGAAACCATTTAACTAATTTAATAGAATATCCAACAGCGAAATAAAATAAATAAAAACAGAATATTCAATTTAGAAGATTGTTTCAACTTTCTACGCAAAGCACAACATATGACTACCTAGAAGCATGGAGTGCAAGGCACCTAGTACATAATTAAGCCCAATTCCCGTGATAGGCCAGTCTTCTTAGGTGCAACAGTTTGAGTACGTAATACATACATGTTCCCTTGTTTTCACCTTGTTGATTCCTACTCTTGTCATATTGGCATGGCTTTTCAACTTCGGTCAACCAACAAAAACTAGGTTGAGTAGTTATACCACATAACTTTTTCGAATGGACACCAGCGTCCATTTGTGTACCAAAAGAGGAGATTTAAGGGATTAATTTGGAGATGGTTTTAACTCTCGGCATTTTGTGCAAAAAGGAATTCACAGTCTAAGAACATTTTTGGTTGGAGGGACAGAAGGAGGAGAGGCATAATCTATTGTTTGGTTGGAGGGAGAGAGGAAGAAGAGGAACGATGGAGGGATGTAGTCTTCCTCGTAATCCACCAAATTGGATCTTTCCATTGATGGAAAGATTCCAGCAATTTACCACCATTAAGTTTCAAAAGACTATTCTGCCTTTCAAAGAATTTATTAACAAATTGTACAAATGGACATAATAGTTGTGGGAAAAGTGGTACTGAAATGCTTGTATTAATCTGTATTTTTACACAAGCCTTTGCTAGGCTTAGACACAAGAGGTACAACAAAAATAAAATAAGAAACTAGCTAAGTAAGGAAATACTATATATTGAGATCTTTGACTCTCAAAATCATATCCCTGACCTCTAGAAACAGCTATATACAGATTTTTAATACTAATTACATCACAAGAATCATGGAAGAATAAAATGCAATAAAACTGTAACTTTCCACACTTCCGCCAAGCTGGTGAATATATATCATCCATTCCTAGCTTGCCAATAATCTCCTGAAAAATACCACTGTTGAGTCCTTTTGTTAGTACATCTACTAATTGGCCACCTGTAGGAACATATAGAGTACAAATTAGCCCGCTTTCCAGTTTCGCCTTGATAAAATGCTTGTCTATCTTAATGTGCTTAGTTCGGTCGTGTTGCACTGGATTATGTGCAATGCTAATGGCTGATTTATTGTCACAATAAAGTCTCATTGGCCCACTCCACTTAATCTTTTGGTTGTCCAGTATAATTCTCAACCATAACAATTCACAGACTCCTTGAGCCATCACTCTAAACTCAGCTTTTGCACTCGACTGTGTTACAACGTTTTGTTTCTTGCTTCACCATGTTATTAAATTTCCTTCAAGGAAGGTACAATAACCTATATAGTAGACCTCCAATCTACAAGAGACCCTGCATAATTCGCATTTGTATAGGCTTCAAGAACAAGTTTGGGATTCCTTTTAAACATTATTCCATTTCCAAGAAAGGTTTTCAAATAATGAAGAACTTTGTGGACCACTTGAAGATGGACCTCCTTAGGGGCATGCGTGAATTGGCTGATGACACTCACAGAGTATACTATGTTTGGCCGTGTATGAGAAACGTAGATGACCTTCCTAACTAATCTCTGGTACATCTTTCTATCTACTGCTCGGTCTTTAACAGCTTCTCCAAGTCTATGGTTCTGCTCAATAGCTGTTACAATCGGTTTGCTTGCTAACAAAACTATTTCCTTGTGGAGTTTGGTAACATATTTTTGTTGAGAGATAAAAGATTCCCTGGCTGGAGAGCTACCTCAATTCCAAGAAAGTGTTTCAATCTTCCCAAATCTTTTATCTCAAATTCGTTGATTAGACACTGTTTTAAAGCTTCCTTTTCTTTTTCATCATTTCCAGTCACAATTATGTCATTTGCATAAACTATCAAGACTATGACTCCCCCTAATGCCGAATGTTTCATGAACAGTGTATGGTCTCCCTGACTTTGCTTGTATCCAGTAGCTAACATTACCTTAGTAAACCTTCTAAACCAAGCATGTGGAGACTATTTCAACCTGTGCAAAGCTTTCTTCAATCGACATACTTTATTCCTTTCAACTCCTCCAAATCCTAGTGGGATGCTCATATAGATTTCTTCTTCCAGATCACCATGGAGAAAGGCATTCTTCACATCATATTCTTGTTGTTCCTAACTGAAGTTGGCAGCTAGAGGCAACAATATCCTTACAGTGTTCATTTTTGCTATAGGTGCAAAAGTCTCTTGATAATCAACTTCGTAAGTCTAAGTGTACCCCTTAGCAACTAGTCTTGCTTTATAGCGCTCTAGTGATCTGTTAGCCTTAAACTTCGAGGAGAAAACTGTGAGAAATTGAAGGGTATTTTGAATGAGAAATCTTGGTTTATTCATGCTAATGTCATATATATATATATATAGTACATTTCAAGAGAGAAAATAGGAAACTAATTCTGTACTAATTCTATCCCAAATCTGAAATAAAAACATAATCTCCTAACTTTATGCTAACCGAATCAATCTCCTAACTATATGCTAACTGAATCCCTCAATAAAAGGGATTTCAATATTATCTCCTAGTCAATTCTCCATATCTCGACACTCCCCCTCAAGCTGAGGAATAGATGTCTTCCATTCCCAGCTTGAATACAAGATCATGAAAGTTTGAACTGTTCAGCCTTTTTGTTAAAACATTAGCCACTTGACGCTCTGAAGGAACATAAGACATACACACGAGACCTCCTTCCAATTTTTCTTTGATGAAATGCCTATCAATCTCAATATGCTTTGTCCTATCATGCTGTATAGGGTTATGAGCAATATTGATGGCTGACTTCTTGTCACAGTATAGCTTCATATGACTTTGCCATTTGACTTTCAAATCATCTAGGATGATTTTTAGCCAGAGTAATTCACTTAATCCTTGAGCAACAGCCTTGAACTCTGATTCTGCAGATGACCTTGCTACCACATTATGCTTCTTGCTCCTCCATGTTACCAAATTACACCAAGGAAAGTACAATACCTAGTAGTTGATCTTTTGTCTACTAGAGAACTCGCATAATCAGCATCGGTGTAAGCTTCTAAGATCAGAGAATTATTCTTCTTGAATAAAATTCCTTTCCCCAGGTTGCCTTTCAAGTAGTGCAATATCCTGTAAGCAGCTTGTAGATGAGACTCCTTCGGATCATGCATGAATTGACTGACCACGCTCACAGAGTAGGCTATATCTGGCCGAGTGTGAGCAAGATATATGTCTCCCAACTAGCCTCTGGTACATCCTTTTGTCAACAACCGGTTCTTCTTTGGCTTCTCCCAACTTCTTGTTTGGATCCATTGGAGTAGAAATCGGCTTACACTCAATCTTTCCTGTTTCTACCAATAAATCAGTCACATATTTTTGTTGAGAAATGAAAATCCCTTGTGTGGAATATGCCACCTCAATACCAAGAAAGTACTTCAATTTTCCCAGCTCTTTTATCTCGAACTCTTGTGCCAGTTTTTGTTTTAACTCATGCTTCTCTCTTTCATCATTTCCAGTTACTATGATGTCATCCACATAGACTAGAAGAGCAGTCACTTCCCCTGCAACGGAATGTTTAATGAAAAGAGTGTAATCATCTTGACTTCGTCTATATCCGGACTTCTTCATGGCCTTTGCAAATCTCCCAAACCATGCTCTAGGAGATTGTTTTAACCCATAAAGGGCCTTCCTTAGCTTGCGCACCTTGTTATCTGTGTCCGTTGTAAATCCCGGTGGAATATTCATGTAGATTTCTTCCTCTAGGTCACCATGGAGAAATGCGTTCTTGACATCATATTGCAGGAGTTGCCAGTTGAAGTGGACGGCCAATGACAATAGTATTCTCACAGTGTTCATTTTTGCAATTGGAGCAAAATTCTCTTGATAATCCACCCCATAAGTCTGAGTATACCCTTTGGCCACCAATCTAGCCTTATATCTCTCCAGTGATCGATCAGCTTTGTATTTTAGTGTGAAAATCCACTTAAAATCGACAATGTTCTTCCCTTTCGGTTTATCAACAATCTCTCATGTTTTATTCTTTTCTAATGCACTCATTTCCTTTCTCATAGCATCCCTCCATTCTCTTTTTGACAATGCCTCAGAAACAGTGTTAGGTATAGTAATGGTGTTTAGACTCACAATGAACTTTTTGTGGGTTGGTGATAGGTGTTTAAGGGAGACATAATGTGACAATGGGTAAAGTGGTCGGTCAGTGCATTCTCTGGTAGCTTTTCTGATTGCAATGGGCAGGTCTAAGTCATCTATTAGGTCAGTAGGAGTCTCACTTGTTTGTGTGTGTAAAGGTGGGTTTGATCTTACCGTGTTTTCATTCCTGGAGTCTGGGGTTGATTCTTGGACCTGTGTCAGTTCTGGAGCAGCTTTCCTCCTTGAATACACCTTAGAAAAACTCGAAAATTTATGGGTGACATTGGATGGGTCAGTAGGAGTTGAATCAGCTGGAACAGGTGGACTCGGATCAGTTGAAGTTGACTCGAAAGGAGTTGACTCGGGTGTAACAATATGAGCTAGAGTACGACGTAGGTCAAGGGAGGTAAGCGGTTCAAAGGAGTCACAAATGCTATCTTCCACGGTGGAAATCTCCCCCTGAAGAGAGGACTTGGAGAAGAAAGGAGTACGCTCAAAGATTGTGACATCGACAGAGATGTAAAACTTCCTAGATAGAGGATTGTAACATTTGTAACCCTTTTGAGTGGACGAGTATCCGAGGAAGACACACTTAATGGCTCGAGGGTCTAGTTTATTCCTATTTTGATTATGGACATGAACAAATGCAGTACACCCAAATACCCTAGGAATCAACCCATTTGAGGTTCTAAAATGAGGATAGAAACTATTAAGAAGTTCTATGGGACTCTTATTGCCTAGTACACGTGAGGGAATTCTATTGATCATGTATGTGGCAGTGAGAACAGGCTCTCCCTAGTACGACTTAGGAACATTCCCTTGGAAAAGTAATGCTCGGGTGGTATTAAGTAGGTGTCCGTTTTTCCTCTCAGCTACCCCATTTTGTTGGGGTGTGTTAACACAGGACGAATCATGGATAATACCTTGGGATTGAAAATAGGGTGACAAAATCTGGTTAAAGTAGTCTTTAGCATTATCTGTCCTAGAACTTTTTATTTTAACTCCGAATTGGTTCTGGATGATTGAGTGGAAGTTGGGTGTAATACTACACACATCAGATTTTTGTTCAAGGAGGAAGAGCCATGTGACCCGAGTGCAATCATCAATTAAAGATACAAACCAACGTGCTCCGGAAACATTAGGTATAGTAGAGGGTTTGTCACTATGAATCACATGAAAAGGATAAGAACTTCTTTTATTACTAATAGGAAAAGATATACGAGTATGTTTTGCTAATTCACAAATATTACATTGAAACTCAGAAATATCTAATCCTTGGAATAAATGAGGAAACATAACTTGTAGAACCCTAAAGGATGGATGGCCGAGACGTAGGTGATGAGGCCAAATGGAGTCTTTATTTGAGGAGGTAAGAAAAGACAAAGGTGGGATATGTCTAGATTTTTGACATGATTCAAGGTAGTATAGACTGCTACTTTCCTTAGCAAGTCCAATCCTCTTCCCCTAACCCTATTCCTGAAAAACACAATAAGAAGGAAAAAAAGTAGCATAACATTTGAGGTCATGAGTAAGCTTTTGAATGGAAACAAGACTTGTTGATAGTTTCGGTACATGAACATTTTTAAGGGTAAGGTTAGGAGTGATATGCACATCTCCGAATCCTGCAACAGTAGCTACAGTACCATTGGCCACTGCAATCTTTCTATTACTCGGGCTTGGAGTGTAGGTGTGGAAAAATTTGGATGTGGGGGTCATGTGGTCTGTAGCACCGGAGTCTATAACCCAGGAGTTATTAAAAAATTTTTCTGAGGCATTCATACAAAAAGAAAATGAAGATTTACCTGAGAGAGCTAAAGAGCATGCTCCAGAAGACTTATCAAGGATCCTAGTAAGCCTTTCAATTTCTCAATCTCTTCACTGTTGAATCCTCCCATTGTTGAATTCTCTTCAGGTTTTGATTGTTCTGCCGTGTATGCTTGGGGTCGCTGCTGCCCTCCACGGTTTCCCCATTCTTTGCTTGATGGTTTACCATTGAGCTTCCAACATTTTTCCTTTGTGTGCCTTGGTTTCTTGCAGTAGGTACACCAGAGAGTATCTTTGTTTTCCTTCCACTGGTTTTCTCTTGCCATGTGTTTAGGTAAGTCACCTTTTTCTTTCTCCAGGCGTTTGGTTCTAGCTGCTAGGGCCGACCTGTCCATATTTCATGGCTCAAGCATGACACTTCTCCTACTTTCCTCTACATGGATCAATGAAATGGTTTCTTCTAGGGATGGTATTGTCTTCTCTGCCTAAGACTTGAATCCTGACCTGATCAAATTCCAGGTTCAATCCAGCCAAAAATTCATACACCCTATCCCTTTCAATAAAGTTCCTCAAAATCATAGCATCCTCAGGACATTTCATCTCTATTACCCTGTAATAGTCCAATTCTTGCCACAGGTTTTGTAAAGAATTTGCATATTCGGTGACTAATTTGTCTCCTTGCTTAGTGGTGCCGGCTTTGATTTTGATCTTGTACACTTGTGCAGCGTTACGGGCCTTTGACTAGGTGCGATGAATGCAGTCCCAAATTTCCTTTGCTGTAGTTAGAGACATGCACGTGTCACTAATTGTTGGTTCCATAAAGTCCCATAACCAGGACATAATCATGGAGTCATCCTCATCCCATGCTTTAAAGGTTGGATCTTCCTTTGCTGGTCCTGTTCCAATGAGATGGTTGAGTCTCCCTTTACCTTTTAGGTAAGTGCGGACAATTTGGGACCATTTGAGGTAGTTTTTTCCATTAAGTGTTCTCCAATCTTCTAAACCGAGTTGGCTTCTTTAGACAAATTATGATTGCTGGAAGTAATGGTTTCAGAGGTTGACATGGCAACAAACAGAAATCACAAGGGAAAAAAAATGGAGACTGGAATAGAAGTGATGAAGTCTGAAGGTTGAGGACTCAAAGTGCAGCGATGAAGGCTGAAGAAATACAGACACACAGCAATGAAGGCTGTGAAAAATTTCAGAATCCCAGAAAGAGCTATACGGCTCTAATACCATGTGAGAAATTGCAGGGTATTTTGAATGAGAAATCTTGGTTTATTCATGCTAATGTCAGATATATATATATATGTAGTACATTTCAAGAGAGAAAATAGGAAACTAATTCTATACTAATTCTATCCCAAACTTAAAATAAAAAGATAATCTCCTAACTTTATGCTAACCGAATCAATCTCTTAGCTATATGCTAATTGAATCCCTCAATAAAAGGGATTTCAATATTATCTCCTAGTCAATTCTCCATATCTCGACAAAAACCCACTTACATCCTACTGTTTTCTTTCCTTTTGGCAAATCAACCAGTTTCCATGTCTCTTTTTTTTTTTTTTTTTCCCCAATGCATCATTTCAACCCTCAGCTTTTATCCATTCCTCTTTGGATAATGCCTCAGATAAAGTGTTTCGGAGGGATGTTTCGTTTAGACTCGTGAGAAAACTCTTATGGGCTTGTGAAAATTTTTTAAAGGATACGAAATGAGATAAAGGGTATAGTGGTCGTTTGGTGCACTCTCGAGTTCCTTTCCTCATAGCTATGGGTATATCTAGGTCTCTTATCTGAGTTTCTAGAAGTTTGTGATCAGTAGGTAAGGTGGATTTAGATATTGTTACCTCATTCTCAGGTCTTGGATTGGTGACTTGAACTTGCCTAGGATCCGGAGTTGGAGCTTGCTTCCTTGAGTATACCTGTTCAAACTAAAAATGATCAAAAACTCTATCCTCCCTTGCTGAAGACTTGGGTGGACTGGGAGCAGATGGGAGAGGAGACTCGGACTTAAATGGAACATAGGTCTCAAACTCAAATGGAACAAGGGTCTTAGACTTAGATGGGATAGAAGGCTCAGAATGGGAATTTGTGTCAAGTGTCGGTGTCTTAGATGAAGTGGAAGATGATAGCTCGAGAAGAAGAAAATCCTTATCTTCCATGTTAAATGTCTCCCTCTGAAGATAAGGTTTGGTAAAATATGGTTTCCCTTCCACAAAAGCGACATCGGCTGAGACAATTTTTTGGTGGATGGATGAAAGCATTTGTAGCCCTTTTAAGTGGAAGAGCATCCGATAAACACACATTTAATGGCTCTAGAATTCAATTTTCCCCGATTATTGTTATGGACATGGACAAACAAAGTACACCAAATACCCAAGGGGTAAGATTTTGCTTGTCACACTAAGATTGGGATATAACTTAGAAAGGATTTCCATTGGACTTTTTGATTCTAAGACCCTTGAAGGAATTCTGTTTATAATGTGAGCAGACCTAAGCACTGCTTCCCCCCAATAATGTTTTTATACATTGTGATGGAACAAGAATGCTCGTGCACTGTGTAGGAGATGGCGGTTTTTCCTCTCAGCTACCCCATTTTGTTGTGGGGTAGTGACACAAGACGACTCGTGAATGATTCCTTCTTTTTGAGAGTAAGGAGACACGGCTTAATTGAAATAGTCCCAAGCATTATCAGTGCTCTAATTGTATTTTTCTACCAAATTGATTTTGGATCATTGTGTGGAAATTGGAAAAAACATGACTCACATCATTTTTATTTTTGAGCAAGAAAATCCAAGAAACCCTATTGCAATCATCTATGAATGAAACAAACCACCGTGAGTTAGAAATATTTGGGACTGTTAAAGGCCCCCATATATCACTATGAGTTAAATAGAAAAGAGTAAAACTTTTTTTTTTATTGCTAATTTGAAATGAAACCCGAGTGTGTTTTGCATACTCACAAACGTCACAATGAAACTTTCTGATATCCAGTCCCTTAAATAAAGAAGGAAACATAATTTTTAAGATTGCAAAAGATGGGTGTCCGAGATGAAAATGGTGCAACCAAATGGCATTTTTGTTAGAAGAGGAAAGAACTGAAGTGAATAAAATCATATTCAGTTGATTGGGCATCTCGAGGTAGTAAAGTCCATTATTTTCCTTACCAAGTCCAATCCTCCTCCCCGAACCTTGTTCGTGAAATTCACAGTAAGAAGGGTAAAACGTAACATGGCAATGTAAGTCTTTGGTAAGTTTTTGAAGGGACACAAGGTTAGTGGATAATTTTGGAACATGTAAGACATTTTTAAGAACAAGACTAGGGGTAATATGGATATCTCCTACACCCGCCACCATGGTTGTAGTTCCATCGTCGACAGTAACATCCCTATTGCTTGGAGATGGGGTATAAGATTTGAACTGTTTTGAGGTGTGAGTCATATGGTTTGTGGCTTCTGAGTCTATAATCCATGAATCCACAAGCAATTTATCAGAAACATTTAATCCAAAAGGAAACTAAGTTTCACTTGACAGAGCTAAAGAGTAAGCACTAGATGAGGGCTTCTCAAGTGACCCCAGTAGGCTTCTCAACTTTTCTATTTCTTCATTATTGAATCCTCCGGATCCTTGTTTATGATCTTGTGTTGTTTGTGAAGCTATATGGGTTTGACCTTGTTGTTGTTGCTATTGTCCTCCTTTGTTCCCCCACTCACGGCTGGTTGGTTTTCCATGCAATTTCCAGTAGTAGTCTTTTGTATGTCTCGACTTTTTGCAGTAGTTACACCGATCATCATGGCTTGCCCCCTTTGACAATTCTTCCCTTCCATGATCATTGTTTGGTGGCTGTTCCAAGGTAAGGCCTCGCTGTTTGTTACCGGATGCTGCAAGTGCTAAGCCACCAGCTGATTGGGGTTCGAGCATAACCCCTCTTTGACTCTCTTCAGCCCGAATCAATGAGATTGTCTCACTAAGAGATGGTACTTCTGCCTTTTCCAAAATCTAGATTCTCACCTCGTCAAATTCAGAATTTAACCTGCAAGAAAATCATAAACTTGAGTCGTTTCAATGAAATTTTTTATTACAATTGCACACTTGCTACATTTTAAGTCAATTACTCGGTGATAGTCAAGTTCCTGCCACTGGTTTTGTAGAAAATTGCCATTTTCGGTCACAGTTTTACGTCCCTGTTTTGTTGCTGCTAACTTGGTCTTAATCTCGTAGATTAGCTCCACATCATGGACCTTGGAATAAGTCTGATTTAGAGCATTCCAGATTGCTTTTGCAGTTGGCAGGAATGTGCATGTATCGTTGATTTCAGGCGTCAAAGAATTCCACAACCAAGACGTGATCATTGAGTCTTCCTTGGCCGATGCTTCGAAAACTACCTTTTCTCTCTTCGGTCCATTCCCCAGCAAGTGGCTTAGCTTTCTTTTCCCTTTCAGGAAGGTCCGAACCAGTTGAGACCATTTCAGGTAGTTTCGATATGGTGGTTGAATGTTCAGCAGTTCTGCTGAAGTGTGTGGTGTCTGCTCCTCCTCCATTGGTTGAGACGGTTGGACGGCAGGGCTGGAAGACGTTTCTAACATGTTTTTTTTAAAGAACTGGCTATGAAGGCCGAAAAAGAAAAGGTGGAATTGAAAGTGAGGTGTTTAGCAGAATATTGCAGAAAGATGATGGCAATTGAGGCACGTCACAGGAAAAAAAGAGGAAAAAAGGAGCGGCAACGAAGGCCGGAATGACTTACCGTGTGGGAAAAATGCATTGAAATGCTTGTATTAATCTGTGTTTTTACATGAGCCTTTGCCAGGCTTATATGCAAGAGGTACAGCAAAAATAAAATAAGAAACTAGCTAAGTAAGGAAATCCTATATGTTGAGATCTTTGACTTTCTCTTAATCATGTCTCTGACCTCTAGGAACAGCTATATACAGATTTCTAATACTAATCACATCACAAGAATCATGGAAGAATAAAATGCAATAAAACTGTATCTTTCTACAATAGTAATTACTTGAATAATGATCATACATCCTTTCAATCTCTCTTCCTCTTTCCAGACAATATGAAAGATCCCTATAATCCTCTTTATTTTTCACATTTCTCATTTCTCCAACTCTCTTCATCCTTCTTCCTCTCTATCCCTCCAACCAAATGGAGCCTAACTCAAGGAAGCGATATTCTAGTAGAGTTAATACTTTTTGCTTGTATGTAGTAGGCATGTGTTATGTGGAGTATATGATAGGTGTGTGGAAATGAACATAGACCAGAATCATGAAACTAAAGTTTCTGACACGCCCTGTTAGTGAGCTAGTTTATTTATTTATTTTACTAAGAAACAAAGAATTTAAGTGAATTGGGGTCTCCAAATATCGTACAGGAACTGTTTTCTGTATCATATCTTACAATATGCATTGTTCTCTACTTTAATAAATTTTCTCTTTCTTGTCCCAGAAAAATTGAAAAATAGAAAACAAGGTAAAATATCTCATTTAAGTGGAGAGGCTTCACAAGCGGAAGAAAGGTGAAATAGAACATATACCATATACTTCTAAACCCAGTGATGTGCTGGACAGGGAAAGATCGAATATTCCTGGCTACAAATATAAGATTTTGGAATTTGATCTCAGAAACCAAATGCAATATTGTAAAGGGATCTCTCCGTGGCTTAGCAGGAGAAACTTTTGTGATCTCCCTACTTTTCTAGATTGCATTTTTCCCTTCCATTGGATGCTAAACTCTTTTGAAAGTATACGCACAAGTACCTGTCCATTCAATGGAATGTCTCAGTTCTTGCACTGCTCTTGCACCATGATTTTTTTTTGGTGGGCACGCACTTTTTTTTTTTGAATTAGCACACACACACACTATAAAACCTGATAGGAATTTGTGCGAGAAAATGTTTGACATGGAAGTCCACATCCACTTCTGCTACAAAAGCTACCGTATCTTTAAATCTTTTCCTTAAATTTTTGGTTCTGAAACATTAATGGCCTGTATCAGGTGCACTGGATTTGTGGATATGGAAACCGATACCAATCCCATAGACCGTTCTATAGCACACTTGCTGTTCCACCGACCTTCAGACCCATGTAGAGTGCCTTCTAATGACTCCTTATCTCATAAATCTCATGCCTTGGTAAGGTTTTGCACTTTGTTATAGAATTTTCAGGTTAGCATATGGCTTTCTTGCATTGTTGGGCTTATTTTTCTGAATTTGATAAACAGATTCATGAGTCTGTTTCTAGTCTGCCTGTGATGACGGAGAAACAGGTTTGCGAGGAAGAAACTTTAGCTGATGGCGGAAAAGAGACGCTTATTACTGATGACTAATAGACTATGGTTAGCATCAGTTCAAAAATTGTGAAATCTGTCTATTGTGTTCAACGTTATTTTTATTGCCTTGTAGATGCCACTTTCTGAGCTCAACATCGCTAAAAGGTGTGGTTCTATGTATTTTATCTCACCTGTCTAAGTTGTCTTCGTCAATTTTGTCATGTATTATCAGACGTGTCTACTACAAGCTGTTTATCATCTGATCTTTCTCCGCTAAGTCCGGAGTACATTTTCTCGTACTGATACTAAAAGGGTCATCATTTGTTACAGGCAGTGTTACCTTTCTATGTTTTAGTTGACATGATATGTTAAATTATCCGACAAGGAACATCACTAGATTTTTTATATCCACGTGTCAAAAATAAAGTAGTCAACTCTAATCACAAAAATTTCCCTAGCATATCCAATTTTATTTACTTGTTGCTGATGTATTATTTGTTAGTTGAAGTTTTTGATGATTTATATGTAGTTTAAGTTTTATCAAACGGTAAAGCTATCTTTTTAGCAGTAAGAGGATTTTATTATTTATCTAATTACTTAATGATCTTTATTGCACAACTGGTTCGATGTCCCTCTTTTTCTTTGTTGCAATTCTAATAAAATTGTGGGTGAGGAATCGTCTGTCTTCTTTGGCTTTCTTGTCAATAAACGGCCTGACATTTTGTTAGGTAAATGGTCGAATTTGTTTTAAAATTTAGGCAATGACCGCATTTTCCATGCAGTTTATCATTGATTAAAATCAATACATTATTGATTGATTATAGTTTATTATTAATAAACCAATTCATTATTGATTCACTAATAATTTATTGTCAATAAACCAGTAAATTATTGAGTGAAAAGTGATAAACTAGTTTATTATTGATTCACTAATAATTTATTATTAATAAACCGGTGAACTATTAAGTAAAATTGTTTAATTCCTTACTATTAATAATTATTGATAAATGACCAAGGTAACTGGTGATAAATAACCAAGTTAATAAGTGATAAACCATAAATGGGTATATCACTAAATAATATCAGCGTATGCATAATTAATATAATCACAGTACTAGTTAACCATTCAAATAATGGTCGTTTTGCTAATTTAAAAAACTTATGCCATTTACATAAAAAAAAAAAAAAAAAAAAACTGAACGGCCAAATATCTCTAGATTCCTATTTAGGAGAAAATTTTGGAAGCCTTGTCATATTATTTTACCAGTCAAAGTTGTGTGCTGGCCCTTTTTTTAGTGGGGCATCATAGAATGAAAGTAAAAAGTTAATGTTCATTTTATGAAACGAATTATATATTCGAATTATTGAACGGTGCATATTTTTAATTGCTTCTTATAAATTAAAGACAACTAAAATTTTACAAAAATAAAGAAAGATAAAAATCAAATTCTTAGGGTGTGTTTGGTTGAAGGGGTGAAAGGATGTTGAGGAGATTGAAGTGAAGGAAGTAGAAGTGTTGTTTGGTTGGAGGGATGAGTAGGAGAATAGGGAAAGAGGTAGGGATTGAGAATGTGGTTGTCACGCTTCGGAGTACTGGAGGTGATATGGTAGTTTAATTAAGATAATTAAGTGAAGATTTAGTTAAAACTTGGGTTTTAAAATCAAAATTTATTAATAAAATATGATAATTTAAAAACCTTTTATTTAAAGTAGGCAATTATAATAATTAAACAAATAAAAATAAAAAGTGGACAATGAGAAAATAATAAAGAAACAAGGAGAAACGAAAATGGGTCCCACTAACCCACATTTGTGCATACACAAAGTACTAACAATATTAAATTACATCCACAGTCCAAAAGAAAAAAAAGTTAAGATTATACATATCTGGATTTTTTTTATAATTTAAATAACCTACTGCTCGAATGTTCCGTCCATGGACTCTTCTTCGATCTTAAGCTGATATCCACCTAGAGGGGAAAGATTTTAAAACAAATAAAATGTGAGCGAAAGGCTCAGTAGGACTATATCTTAAAACAGATAAATAATTTAAATAAAATTTCACCTTAGGAAACAAAGTTAAATAATTAAATTAATTTGAATAGATTTTATTAAAAATAGTTCGTCCAAAAAGTACCTTTTTTTTTTTTGGGCAAATCATAAATTCACCACTGAAGTGGCCCAGCTGGGTTTCGAGACCTGCCCCAAAGGTCGTGCATTACACGACCTGATCTTTGATATAGTATTATGCCCTAATATATATATATATATATATATCTTTCTATAATTATTAAAATCTCTTTTTACTAAGTATTCTCATTTATATTCATTATGAGGTTTATTATGAAAATCTCTTCAGTTTACTATTTATAAAAACAATTAATGAAATCCTTCTTCAAATCATCATTGAAAATATTTTAATAAAAGCCCTTTTTAGGCCAAAATCATTTTAAAACTAAGTTACCAAGGAGAGGGTAGAAGTCCTACCTCAACGCTTATGCCGGTGTCCCACATCGTAATCCCAGTCCACTATATGTTAGCTCCGCGGATCCACGAACTACCTTGATTACACAATGACTAAGTCCATTAGTATCTAACTTAAGGTGTCCAATGTCATTAAATTGTTTCTTGGTGTCCTAGTGTTCCATTTGGGTTTATAAAATTGTACTACGTTGTTAAAATCTAAATCGGGATTCAAAACGATGAAAATAGGTGAAAAATAACAAAATCTCACCATGCCCGGTTGGCCTGTCGGTCGCCCTTGTTCGGCCGACCAAACTGTACAGTTCGGTCTGTCAAAAAACCAGGTTTGATCAGTCAAACTTTTCCAGGTTCGGCCTGCAGGTCGTATGAATCCAACCTGCTGAACTTATGAATTGGCTTGCCGAACATGAACTTCGGCTTGTCGATCTGAAAAAATTCTAGAATTTTTGAGGCATGGGATTTTGGCCTTTCGAGCCCAAATCTTCATTTCAACCTGTTTCTCTCAATTTTCAGGCATGGGTAACATCAATAGATGATAGAAGAACATTATAAAACACTTTAAAACCAATTTAAACAAGATTTGGACAAAGATTTTGAAAAAATCCCAAAATTAGAGAAAAATGGAGAAAAATGAAAAATTTTGATTTAAATCCGTTTTTGATCAAACAAAGCTTAAATCCTAGTTATTCTATGTTCCTCTAACTTAGATTGATGGTTTTCTAAGCTTAGGAAAGCTTAAATTTCAAAATGCCAAGAAATTTAAAAAATTGAAAAAGTTTTCAAATTTAGTAACTAACCTAGAATCAAAGCTTTAAATCGTAGTTGTGGTTGCCAAATCTTGTTCCTGAACCTTCAATCCACTAACTCGAAGCTTGAAATTGATTTTTGTTTCAAAAATTTTGAGAGAGAAATGAGAGAGAGTGAGAGACCGAGAGAGAGAAAGAGAGGATGAGGCAGAGCGAGAATGAGGGAAAGAAAGAAGGAGAGAGAGATTTTATAAAGGAAAAGGAAGACAGTTTTCAAACAATATCACGTTTCGCACGTGGTTTTCCAAAGTGGGACATGTTGGTCATTTGACAAATTGTTTTGTTTTAAAATTTAAAATAACAATTAAAAATAATTAAGAGTGATTTAAAACTCGTTAAAAAAATCAAAATAACATTAATTCAGAAATCCCACAAAATGATCAAATTAAGTTTAAAATATTTATTATGGCACACTAATTTACCATTTTACATTCTAATAACACTTAATTGATTTTGGGGTGTTACAACTCTCCACCCCTAAAAGAAATTTCGTTCTCGAAATTTACAAATCGATTCAAAAACAAAACAAATGCGGATACAACTCCTGCATATTTGACTCTGACTCCCAAGTGGCTTCATCAACCCTGTGATGCTACCACACAACCTTAACTAATGGGATCTCATGGCGGTGAAAGCTAATCACTTTATGATCGATGATCTGGATCAGCACTTCCTCATACGTTGTGTCTTCCTAAATCTATACGTCTTGGAACGAGACGATCTTGTCTTGCTTAGGTGGACACTTACGAAGCATCGACACATGGAATACATTGTAAACATGCAAAAGTTCTGAAGGAAGGTTGAGTCAATAAGCAACCACACCCACGCGTTGAGTAATTTCGAAGGGTTCAACATATCTTGGCGCGAGTTTACCACTTACTTCGAATTACGTGATGCCCTTGCGAGGTGATACCTTCAAGAGAACAAAGTCCTCTACCTTGAATTTCAAGGGTCGACGTCTTTTATCCGCGTAACTCTTCTGCCGACTCTGAGCTGCTTTCAATCAATCCCGAATCATAGTGACCTTTTCATTACTATCGCGAATCTCGTCTGGCCAAAGAACAACTCTATCTTCCGGTTCAACCCAACACACGGTGACCGACACAGTCGTCCATATAGTGCTTCAAATGGTGCCATGCCAATACTCGATTGATAGTTGTTGTTGTATGCGAACTCCGCTAGATGCAACTATTTCTTCTAGTTCCCGTCGAAGTCCAACGCATAAGCACGTAATATGTCTTCGAAAATCTAAATAACCCACTCAGATTGCCCATCGGTCTGAGGATGAAATGTTGTACTGAAATTTAAATATGTACCCATGGCCTCCTGAAAGCTTTTCTAGTACTTGGCATTAAATATGGTGTCTCTATCAGAGGTGATGGATAAAGGAACTCCATGCAACCACACTATGTTCTGTAGATACAATTTTCTGAGAACTCTCCTCGAACATGTTGACCTAAACGGAATGAAATGAGCTGACTTCGTTAACCTGTCGACCACGACCCAAATTGCATCATGTCTTTGCTCCGTCCTCGACAGTCCAATAAGAAAATCCATCGTGATATGTTCCCATTTCCACCTTGGAATAGGAAGTGACAAAAGCTGACCTACTGGCTTCTGATGCTGGGCTTTCACCTGAAGACAAGTCGTACACTTGGCCATGTATTCTCGGGCATCTTTCTTCATACCTCTCCACCAATATTGCCCCTTCAAATCATGAAACATCTTTATACTTCCCAGATGAATGGCAAACTAAGACTTGTGGGCTTCGTCCATAACAGCCTTCGTTACTTCTGCGATTGCTAGAACTGCTTGGCGCTCCCTGAAGTACAATGATACATCCGTATGCATCCTCCATTCTTTAAACTGCTCTCCATTCTGAATTCATGTCTAGATTTAAATGCAGATCTTACTACTGATTCTGCTTCACCATTTGAACAAGAGTTGGGGTCGTTTCCATATGATACACCAAAACGCGATCGTAGTCTTGACAATACTATAGCCCAAACTCACTTACTGTTGCATCTCTTTTCCAATCTTTAAGAGCCAAACATGCAAGTATCCTCGAAGACTTCCGACTGAGCGCATCCGCGACTACATTAGCTTTCCCATGATGGTACTGCAGCGCAAAATCATAATCCTCCATGTATTCCATCCACCTTCGCTGCCTCAAGTTCAAATCCCTCTGAGTAAACAAATACTTCAAACTCTTGTGGTTGAAGAAAACCTAAAATGTCGCCCCGTACAAAGAACATCTCCAGATCTTCAGTGCGTGAATCACTGCTGCGAGCTCCAAATCATAAGTAGGGTAATTTCGCTCGTGAGGTCGTAGCTATCTCGATCCATACGCCACCATGCGTCCATGCTGCATCAACACACATCCAAGTCTACGTCCCGAGGCATCTGTATAAACTTCATACGGCTCATCACTGTTAGGAATAATCAATACTGGAGCTGAGGTCAATCGATTCTTTAAGTCTTGAAAAGTGTGCTCACATTCTTCATCCCACTCGAATATGACATTCTTCCTGATCAATCTTGTCAACGGTATTGCTATCTTCAAAAAATTCTTTACAAACTTCTTGTAATACCCTGCAAGTTCCAAGAAGCTATGGATTTTTGCCACATTCTTTGGTTGTTCTCACTCCACTATGGCTTCTACCTTGGACGGATCCACTGAAATACCATGCTCAGAGATGACATGACCTAGAAATTTGACCTCTATCAACTAGAACTCACACTTTTCCTTCTTGGCATACAACTGATGCTTCCGTATAGTCTGAAGTACGATCCTAAGATGCTGCTTATGCTCCTCCTAAGTCTTAGAATAAACCAAGATGTCATCGATGAACATGATCACGAACTGATCCAAATAGGGCCTGAATATCCTATTCATAAGGTCCATAAAGGCTGTTGGAGCATTCATCAGTCCAAACGGTATCACCAAGAACTCAAAGTGTCCATATCGGGTCCTAAAAGCAGTCTTGGGAATGCCCTCTTCCTTAATCCTGAGCTAGTGGTATCCTAAATGCAAATCTATCTTTGAGAAATACCGCGAACCTCCCAACTGATTAAACAACTCATTGATCCTGGACAGAGGATACTTATTCTTCACTAGGACCCAATTCAACTGCCGATAATCTATACATAACCTGAGGGTTCCATCATGTTTTTTTGCAAACAAAACCGATGCTCCCCACGGTGATGTACTATTTTGGATGTATCCCTTATCAGCAAGCTCCTGAAGTTGCTTTCTAAGTTCTTTCATCTCTGCTGGCACCATTCGATAAAGTGCTATGAAAATCTGTGTTGTTCCCAGAAGCAATTCAATACCAAATTCGATCCCTTGATGCGGTGGTAATATTGGCAACTCGTCGGGGAAAACATCTTTAAATTCATCTGCCACTAGAATTCCTGCATTTCTTCTCAAGGTGTTAGACTCTCCTTCTAGATTCATGAGGAAGGCATAGCAAGCTGTGTTCTTCCACCCCTGAGACATGCCCTTACAAGACGCTTGCTCATTAGCCGATCACCACCACCCTAGTAAGTGATCATTGTCCCCCTATCGGACACTAGGGTTACTTTCCTAAGTTGGCAGTCTACCACTGCCTTATATTTGGATAACCAATCCATCCCTAGGATTGCATTATATGAACTCATGGGGATTACAATCAAATTACTTTTCAAAATCTCATCCCCAATCTTTATTTTACAGGCTTTACATATACTATTTACACACACCAACCCCAAGGGTGAAGCTATAACTAAGGGTTCATGAAACTCTTCTATTTCTAATCCCAAGGCATGTACAAAAGAGCTCGAAATGAGAGAATGAGTGGCACCAGTATCAAATAATACGTGTGCTAAGGATTAGGAAACTATAATTGTACCATCAACAATTGCGTTACTGGTCTGGGCATCTAAACTCCCTGATGTCATCGTGTGAACTTGCGCTAGAGCTTTCCCTTTTCCTCTACCAACATTGCTAGGTCCTGGGTTAGTTTGCCGATACTGCTGCAATGATGGTGACTACACACTGGCTGTACTTGGCTTTCGATACTGAGGGACATTGCGCTGGAAGTTCTGTAGCTGATATCCTTGTACTAGATAAGGCAGTTGTTGAGGAGCGAACTGATGGAACTGAAGCTGAGCATGCTACTAAGGCTGAGGTAGAGTCTGAGGATGGGGCTAACAACTAGCTCCTTCTCCGATCTGAAATCCTAGGCGAGCATTCTTGATTGGGCAATTCCTCTTGATGTGTCATGGCTGGTGGCAATAGTGACAATAGAAGCTGTAGGGGTTGCTGCGCCCTCTACTAGATGAACTGCTACTACAGCTGTTCACACCACCCTGTTTATTCTTTCCCGGAGTTGCTCGACTACTGGTGCTCCTTCTGTCGCTCTGTTGTGGTCCTCTTGACGTCTTGGCTTGATTCTCGCAGTACTATGCATAATTATTTTCCACTGAGATTGCTGATGACACAAGCTCTTTGAAGTTCTTGAGTCGCAGGGCAACCACCTACTGTCGGATAGGGGCTTTGAGTCCTTCCTAAAACTTAATGCACTTCTCACGTTCTGATGCCGCTATAGAGGGAGCAAACCTGGTCAATTCATTGAACTTCATCTCATATTCCCAAACTGACATATCATCCTGCTGCAACCTATAGAATTTTACCGCCTTTTGGTCCCTATATCCCTATAAAAAGTACCGATCGTAAAACAGCTCCTCAAACCTATCCCAACTGATGTTACCATTGTTTTCTATACGTTTAGCTTGCTTCCACTAGGTATTTGCACCACCTTTAAACTTACATGCCGTAAATTTCACGCGATACTTCACTGGTACACCAAGTGTATCTAAGTGTTTCACGATCGAATTTAGCCAATATTCTGCCACTTGTGGGTTTCCATTTCCATCGAAGGGCGGTATAGACGAACGTCAGAATTCCTTAAAGTATGAATGCTAGTGACTAGCCTCGGAATCATCCAGTTTTGCCCTTGCTACCATCTGCCGGAATGCAGCAAACATGGCCCTCATCATGCCCTCATCATTTCTAAACTTGGCGTTAGCTATCAAATGACGTCTAGGTGCCATTCTCTCACTTCTGAAAACAAAATTTGAGACTGTCAGTGGTATTTCATTGTCGTACCTATGTGTGCACAATTTCCAAGGTTCATAACCTCGGCTCTTATACCATTCTGTCACATCCCGGAGTACGGGAGGTGACGTGACAGTTTAATTAAGATAATTAAGTGAAGATTTAGTTAAAACTTGTGTTTTAGAATTAAATTTATTAATAAAATGTGATAATTTAAAAACCTTTTATTTAAAGCAGGCAATTATAATAATTAAACAAATAAAAATAAAAAGTGGACAATGAGAAAATAATAAAGAAACAAAAAGAAACGAAAAAAGGTCTCACTGACTCACATTTGTGCACACATAAAGTATTGACAATATTAAATTACATCTACAGTCCAAAATGAAGAAAAGAAAGTTAAGGTTACACATGCCTTGATTTTTTTATAATTTAAATAACCTACTGTTCAAATGTCCTGTCCGTGGACTCTTCTTTGATCCTAAGCTGATATCCACCTAGAGGGGAAAGATTTTAAAACAAATAAAATGTAAGCAATAGGCGCAGTAGGACTATATCTTAAAATAAATTAATAATTTAAATAAAATTTCACCTTAGGAAACAAAGTTAAATAAATAAATTAATTTAAATAGATTTTATTAAAACAGTTCGTCCAAAAAGTACCTTTTTCTTTTTTCGGGCAAACCATAATATTCACCACCGAAGTGGCCCAGTTGGGTTTCAGGACCTGCCCCCAAGGTCACGCACTACACGACTCCATTTCTGATATGGTATCATGCCCTAATATATATATATATATATTTCTATAATTATTAAAATCTCTTTTTATCAAGTATTCTCATTTATATTCATTATAAGGTTTATTATAAAATTCTTCTCAGTCTACTGTTTATAAAAACAATTAATGAAATCCTTCTTCAAATCATCATTGAAATATTTTAATGAAAACCCTTTTTAGGCCAAAATCATTTTAAAACTAAGTTACCAAGGAGAGGGTAGAAGTCCTACCTCAACACTCATACTGGTGTCCCACACCGTAATCCTGGTCCGCTATACGTTAGCTCTGTGGATCCATGAACTACCTTAATTACACAATGACTAAGTCCATTAGTATCTAACTTAAGGTGTCCTATATCATTAAATTGCTTCTTGTTGTCCTAGTGTGTGATTTGGGTTTATAAAATTATACCATGTTGTTAAAATCTAAATTGGGATTCAAAATGGTGAAAACGGGTAAAAAATAACAAAATCTCACCATGCCGGTTAGCCTGCCAGTCCCCCGGGTTCGGCCGGCCAAAAACCAAGTCCGGTCGGCCGAACTTTTCTAGGTTTGGCCTACTAGTCGTATGAATCCGGCCTGCCAAACTTATGAATCTGGCCTGCCGAACATGAACTTTGGCCTGTCGATTTAGAAAAATTCTAAAATTTTTCAAGCACGGGATTTTGACCTCCCAAGCCCAAATATTCATTTCAACCTATTTCTCTCAATTCTCAGGCATGGGTAACATCAATAGATAATAGAAGAATATCATAAAACACTTTTAAACCAATTTAAACAAGATTTAGACAAAGATTTTGAAAAAATCTTGAAATTAGAGAAAAATAGAGAAAAATAAAAAATTTTGATTTAAATCCATTTTTGATCAAAAAAAGCTTAAATCCTAGTTATTCTATGTTCCTCCAACTTAGATTGATGGTTTTCTAAGCTTAGGAAAGCTTAAATTTTAAAATGCCAAGAAATTTAAAAAATTGAAAAAGTTTTAAAATTTAGAAACTAACCTCGAATCAAAGCTTTAAATCCTAGTTGTGCTTGTCAAATCTCATTCTCGAACCTTCAATCCACTAACCCAAAGCTTGAAATTGATTTTTGTTTCAAAAATTTTGAGAGAGAAATGAGAGAGAGTGAGAGATTGAGAGAGAGAAACAGAGAGGATGAGGGAGAGCGAGAATGAGGGAAAGATAGAAGGAGAGTGAGATTTTATAAAGGAAAAAGGAGGGCAGTTTTCAAACAATACCACGTTTCACACGTGGTTTTCCAAAGTGGGACGTGTTGGTCATTGGACAAATTGTTTTGTTTCAAAATTTAAAATAACAATTAAAAATAATTAAGAGTGATTTAAAACTCATTAAAATATTCAAAATAACATTAATTCAAAAATCCCACAAAATGATCAAATTAAGTTTAAAATATTCATTGTGGCACATTAATCTACCATTTTATATTCTAATAACATTTAATTAATTTTGGGGTGTTACAGTGGTATTTCATAAATGCCGCTTATCGAGACATATTTTGTTTATACTACAAAATGTAAAAAAATATTATGCCACAAACTTGGCAGGGTATGTTTCGTATCCCATCGAGATAATTGTGTCCTACCAGGATCTTATGTCCGATCTAGATATTTTCATGTCTTCACAAGGTATTTTTAGTGTCCTATTTGCGTGTTCTAAATTTTTGTCTCCTCTTTCTCTCTCTCTCTTGGCTAGATCTGCAAGCAAAATGTAGATCAACCTAATCTCAGCCATGAATTCTCTTATGGACGATGACGAAGGAAAATCACTGTTCGTGATCAAATCATGACGACGTTGGTGTCATTTATCAAAGTAGCACTAGAGAAGAAGTTGTAGACCTCACAATCTTTGGAGCTTTTCATCTTGGATAGATCTCCTCCATCACTACCATTCCACCCGAACCTCAATAGTGTAGCGATTGTTGCAATTAGAGATTTTGTCGATGATGCAACATATCTGGTGGGAGATTTGAGACAGGCATTGGAGAGGCTGATAACTCTATAAAAATCGAGTTATTCACGTTCTTGAATGCATAAATTTTTGCTATGTTCTTGATATTTTTATTTAATTTAGTTTATTTTACAAATTTTGCTTTTTATTTTATTTTTGTTTATTTGACTTTATTTGTGTGTATTTTATGTGAATATTATTATTATTATTATTATTTCCCTCCGTTTAATTTATTTTATCCTCATTTGTGTGCCTAAATAGGAAAAAGAGGCTAAAATGTCATTTTGGAGAAAATTGGGGTAAAAAAATATAGTAAAAATTCAAATTTGAAACACTTAAAGCAAAGCCCACTGACGTAACTAAAAAAAAAAACCTTAATTTTGCCCTTTCAGCCATCCGATCAACTCTTGGAAGGGCTCGGATCTGCTCGTGGTGCCCACTCCTAGCAGGTGTGCGTGTCCACTAGACCATATCGGTGCGTCGTCCAGTTTCAGCGCTCCACGCGTCTGCTTTTTCTCCCACTAAATCCAACTTGCACCTTAGTGCTTCGCACCATGCTTCTGTCCCCATGCGCCCCTCTACTCCAGCAAATGTCGTATGCCATGTGACCAAACTCGCCAAACAGCCAACCACGTTTCGCCACGTGTTCGTCCATGTGGAGCCCTGTTGGACGCCATATTTTCTCCCTCATGTTGTGTGGAATCAGCGAAAGAAAGGAGCTGAAGCCCTTATTATGGGCGAGCCCTTATTATGGGCGAGAGTAAACGCCAAACCCCCATTTTTTCGAGTTGCACAGTGCCGGAGCTCCACGTGATTGGGATTTTGAGAGCTGATCTCGAGAGTGAGGCATGAAAATAAAAGAAAAAAAGAAAATAAAAATAAAATCATAAGGTTAGTTTTCATTTTAGTTTTAAGATTAGTTTTTTTTTAATCCTATACTTTTTGTATGGGCAATTTGTGATTTTGAAGAGACAATTTTAAAGCTTCAACAATAATAGAGAATTAAAGATTTTTAGGATGAAATTGGAGTCTGTGACACCTCTAAATTGGTTTTGATTTCTAATATTCTATTCTCTTTTGTATTTGTTAATTTGAAATTGCTTGAGTTAAATATCTTGTGGATTTATATTTTTGACATTGTCTGTGTTTTTAGCCTTCTTTGCCATTATGTATAGTTAAATCTCTTAGTCTAACTTCTTATGGACTCTAGTTGAGATTGTGTTTGGTTTCTTGTCTTGGATTGATGCAAGTTGATTCCCATTTTTGCTTATTTGTGTTTCATTGAGTTTAGTGTCTCTAATTGCTTGATCACTAATTAGTTGACAAAGCATTGAGGATTAGTACATGGGAAAGGAGGATTCTAAATATGGATTTAGGAATAGTGTTGGAAAAACGATGCACAGTAGAATTTTTTAAATCAAAGGCTTTTCCAAAATACAAGTTTGATATGATAAGTATATAAATTAATGATAGATCTTACATACCTTTATTGTATACCAAAGTCTACAAAGACCTATGAAGAGAAGAACAGTCCAGAAGTGCGTCAATCAACTTGTCTTTTTTATATTCTTTATCCACAATTAGAGTGTAGGAGGTTGCACTTCGTACAACTTATCTTAGTGACTCACTTTTCAACTACTTGAGAAAACCAAGAACTAAGATTCCATATATTAAACAATAGCTCTCTGCAGATTTCAGACTTTCTCTCACTAGAGTACTCATTCTTTGCTTCTCAAATGATCTAAATAACAAGTAAAACTCACTATTCTTTTATGGTAGTCGAATCTGAGGTCAAATCTTATCAGAATAGGCTTCAAAATTCAAGTCTAGATCAACTTCTAATGAAAAATGGCCAAAAACACGTAACTTGATTATCACATATTTGGCATGCTGATTTGGGTGATCAGCTTACCAAACCAGCTCTAATGGCTTGCCGAACTTAACCATTGGCCTACCTATCGAGCGATAACATGGAGATCTCAGAATATCTTATTTTCACATGAGAATCTTAGATAAAGCCTTAGTTTTAATTCAAATAATCCAATAGAGAAGTTGTCTAATTAAAAAGTAATATACATATAATCTCATATCAAATAAAATACTATCTAAATATTTCAACATGTTTATCTTAAATTAATTCACAAAATTAATTTAACCAACAAACTAACATGAATTATTAAATCCACTCTTATCGAATTTTTTCAATCTAATAATTAACACAAGTCACTAATATGTTAGAAAAACATGCCGTATTGTTATAAGTTTTATTATGAGCTTGCAAAGGGGACCCAATGGACATATATAAATCAAGCTTCAATAATTATAAAATAACATATTCTAGATATATATTTTATAATTATCAACTCTAACGCTACTCCACTAAAAGCTTAGAGCTGCACTCTCGAACTATATAAAATTACAAAGCTCCAATAAGCTCATTGTCTATAACATATCATATTATGTAACATCCCTATAGGATATTTATAATCGACTTAAGGATAAATTCTATTTTACTTTCTTAATTATGTTTATCTTATGTTCCATTATCTCATCATTAGAAGACTTACTATTCATAAATAGTATATCATCTAGTTACACGTATGTATCTAAATGTTAAGCGCTCCATTCTTCTAATTACATGATAATGCCTATAAGCGAATATCATTAACTCTACAAAAGAGATGTAAATTCTATATCTATAAACAATGGGTCTACATCAATCAAGAGTCTTGCCTCCAATGCACTGGTATGTGTACCATTATCAGATCAGGATGCCACCTTTTGGTACGTCAAAAGACACAAGTCAAGAATACAGGCCCATTGTTCATTTCAAGATTAAGACATCACACATATGGTTGTCAAAAGTCAATTGATTTACATAAATAGAATTATTAATCAAGTCAACTCAACTTTTGTCCCGATCTAATATATTGTCACCTAGACAATATACCAATATTTCTACTGACGGAGTCCTACTTTGATGACCAAGACAAGTCATTGCCAATTAGGGATGTAGACAACATAACAATCTTAACATGAATAAAGTGCTTAACTTTATTCCCTCGATTGTAGATTTTATCATTTAGACTATCACCGTTAAGATTCATGTCTTTCGCATAATTTGTCCATCATATGCAAAATCTTAAAGGTTTAGACTGATTGTCTCTGACTTTTGTTTGCTTATCATATATTTAACAAAAATGAGCATAGAGAAGACAACAGTTGGTATATGAATAATAAATTAACTCTTTATTAATTAAATGTCTCCAAAAACTTATTATATCATTTAATCCTTAGGGCACCATGTCTAACAAACTCCCACTTACCCTAAGTAAGTAAATGTGATATGTTATGCATCCCTATAGTCCCGATAGGCTATAATGTCCTCAGATGCTGTCTTACATATTTCTACATTTCTATTTATAATAATGTCTTTTATCACATGATACTCCTGATCTATATGCTTGCTATTCTTATAAAATCTTGGATCCTGAGCATTAGCTATCGTTGTAGAGTTATCACAATGCAGCGATACTACCTTATCCATATTAGGAATTACCTCAAGATCCCCAAGAAACTTGCGAAACTATACAGCTTCTTTTGAAGCTTTTCTAGCTGCCACAAACTTAGCCTCCATCCTCAAATCCAAAGTGCAATCTTGATTGACACTTTTGTAAACAATGGTGCCTCCACTTAGAGTAAATACTGTACCTTAAGTTAATCTTCTCAAATCTAGACAGGATTAGAAATTTGAATCATTGTATCCAAGAGATGTTAGATATTCACCAGAATATATTAGCATATAACCTCTAATCCTTCTCAGGTACTTGAAAATATGCCTGAAATCGACTTACTATCCTCACCGCATAACTAATGTCCAGTCATGTGCAAAGCATCGCACACATGAGACTATCTACTTTGAAGCATAAGGCAATTTCTTCATATATTCTCTTTCTTGATAAGACTTTGGAGAGTCTTTCTTAAAAAGAGTAAGTATAGACCTAGATGGTTGCCCACATTTCTTAGAATTCTACATTGCAAACTTCTCAAGAATTTTATCTATATAGGTGGCTTGGGATAATGCTATCATTTTGTTCCTCTTATCCCGAAAGATTTGGATACCCAGAATATAATTCGCTCCACCTAAGTCCCTCATGTCAAACTACTTGGTCAACCATAATTTGACCGATGACAATGCCTAACGTCATTGTCAATGAGCAGAATATCATCTATATAGAGTAGTAGAAAAACCAGCTTTCCATCCTTAACGTGTTTATTGGTTCGTTCACATTTTGTTCGAACCCATAAGTTTTGATTACTTAATCAAATCTTTTGTTCTAAGAACGGGAAGCTTGCTTAAGTCTATAAATAGACTTTAGCAACTTATTGGCCTTACCCTCTTGACTTTTAGCTTTGAACCCATCTGGTTACATCATATATATAGACTCATCAAGGTAGCTATTGAAAAAAGTTGTCTTGACATCCATTTATCAAATCTCGTAGTCGAGAGTGGCAGCTATGGATAAGATAATACGGATGGACTTAAGCATGGCTACAAGCGAAAAAGTTTCCTCGTAATCAATTTCTTCTTTTTGCGTGTATCCTTGTGCTACTAGTCTAGCCTTATAGATTTTAACGTTCCCATCTGCTCCTCTCTTTCTCTTGTAGATCTACTTACACCCTATGGGTTTGACCCCTTTAGGAAGATCCACAAGCTCCCAGACTCGATTAGTCTCCATAGACTTCATCTTAGTGTTTATAGTTTCTGTCCAAAGCTTCGAATCAACATCCTTTATAGCCTCTATGTAAGTATAAGGATCCTTGTCATGTTCAACCAGTTTAGCAAAATAGGTTTCACCATTGAACATATACCTCTCGAGTTAACGCCCGATCCTCCCACTATGGTGAAGCTCCCTAGGTTGTTGTTCAGTCAGTTTTTCTAAATTGATTGGATTGGTTTCAATCGAAACTCTCAGAGTGATCGAATCATTCCCTAACTTCTCGAGTACCACTTCACTATGAGGCTTAAAATCATTCATGTAACTTTCCTCGAAGAAAGTTGCATCATTGAAACCATGACTTTATTTTCTTTTAGGTTATAAAAATAACCCCATTTTGTTCCTTTTGGATATTCTACAAACACACAAACTTCCAAACGTGCTTCCAACTTGTTACTTCCTTGTATAGGACATGAGCTGGACATCCCCATATATGAATATGATTTAAAGATGTCTTTCTACCTGTCCACAACTCGTGAGGAGTTTTAAGAACCGATTTTGAAGACACATTGTTCAAAAGATAACATTTAGTTTGTAGTACATATCCCCAAAAGGATAAAGGTAACGTTGAATAACTTATCATGGACCTAACCATGTCCAACAAAATCCTATTCCTTCTCTTAACCATGCCATTCTATTGTAGAGTGCCTAGCACAGTCAAATAGGATAAGATCTCATTTTTTAATAAGTGTCCTATGAACTCATCGATGAGGTATTCTCCACCTCAGTTGGAGGAAGGGTCTTATGAGTTTACCTGATTGCTTTTCCTTTTTAGCCCAAAACTCCTTGACCTTGTCAAAAGTTTTGCTCTTATGATACATTAGATAAACATACCCATATCGTGAGTAATCATTAATAAAAGTGACAAAATACTTACACCCTTCTCATGCCTTGATGTTTATGGGACTACAAACATCACTATGTACAAGTTCTAGAACACCTTCGGCTTGTTGCCCTTAGACCCAAATGGTCTCTTGGTCATTTTGCTCTCTAAACAAGATTCACAATGTGGTATAGATTCGACCTCTAAGTGACTTAAAGGTCCATTCCTTACTAACCTTTAAATCCTATTCAAGCTAATGCAACCTAATCGCAAGTGCCAATGATAAGTCTTATTATAGTGAAAAGTTTTAAGTCTTTTAGAGTTATTATTAACCTTAGTGTTCAGCAGTAAGTCCATCTTACATTTGATAAATTATATGTTGTTTTGCATCCATCTATTATAGATGAAAGATTTATTTTTATGAATCATAATTTTATTATTAAAAGAAACCGAATAAGTGTCTTTAAATAAACAAGCGATAGAAATTAAATTCCTTTTAAGTTTAAGAACATTAAAACGATCTCTCAAAACTAAAGTCTTATAACTATCAAAATAAAGATGGACGTCTCCCACTGCTTTGGCCAACACTAAGGATCCATCGCCCATTCGTAACTTGAAGTGCTTATAGAACAGACTTCTCATTTTCTTGAACTTTTATAGAGAAACACAGACATGATTAGTTGCTCTAGTATCTATGACCTAGGTGTCACTTGATTCTTCGACTAAACAAGTCTCAACAACCAAAAGTTCACACCTACTTCCTTTAGTTTAGCAGTCCTTGGAATTCTTCTTTATGTACCCCACCTCCCCGTAGAAGAAACACTTTATTTTCTTTGGGTTTCTTTATTTCTTCTTCTTGTCCTTGCCTTTTGTCAGGACAGAAGATTTTTCATTCTTAGCCCTCTACTTCTTTCCATTCCTATTGTTAGGATTGAAACTAGATATAGCTGCTAAGTTCGCCTAGTCACCAGTTGGAGCTTCCGTGATCAGATTTTTGAACTTTTGTAACTGCTTTATCAACTTAGTTAAGATGACATCCTATCTATTACTCAAGTTATATAAAGCTCTAAATGGGATGAACTCCTTAGATAGAGTCTCAAAGACTATAGTCATCCGACTAAGCATCAATGTCAGCTCCATAGGTTTGAGCCTTAGTGAGGTAACCTATGACCAACATCATATGCTCCTTCACAGGAGTCTCTAGTTTTTGTTTGCAGTTTAAGAGTTTCCAAAGAGCCCCTTGCTGTTTCGTCAGGACTTGTCCTCCAAATATGTTTTCAAGATTATCTAAGATCTGCCTAGTAGTCTCATAATCTTCATACTAAGCATGTATTATATTATTCATGCTAGCCAAAATATAACATTGGGCCTAACCGTTAGCATCTTCTAGTGATCATAGGATTTGCTCATCAGTGGATTCCTGGGTAGGTTTAGGAGGACACGATGTTCTCAGCACAAATTTTTGTTTCTCAAAGGAAAGGATGATATTCAGGTTCATTTTTCAATCATTGTAATTCTCTCCAATTAATGTGTTTTTATCGAGTATCAAAAATAAAACGTTTTTAGACATTTTAGTCTATAATAAAGATTCATATACCAAATATAAGAAAATATTCCACAACAATTTAGTAAGATAATACAAACAAGTAAACATACAATTGTGTTTATGTGTCAAAAATTTGAAAAAAATCACAATCTTACAATGATAATTCCAAATTAGAATCCAACCTAGGCGAGACTTACCAAATTCAATTAGAAACACGGATCCCCTCCTAACTAGTATATACCATCCAAGACCCGTTGATCTAACATATTCTAATATATAACTATCATTTTAACTATTTTATCCATGATTCATAATTGCCACCTAGGGGTGTACAATGATAAATTATACTAAAATAAATTATCCCTTCAGAGATCTAACTTGGTACATAATGAAATCCCTTCCTAGGGGTCGAAATCATTATGTGCTACTTATGAACCAACGATGGAAGCCTTAGGTCCTCTCTTTGAAAATCTTCTCCTACTCAATATTCTAAAAGTCAAGGTTTTATGTTAACATGCATAAACTATTTTTAATAAGTGATGCTCTCTATTATACATGGCATGTTATCAACATACATGATAAAATATATTATAATGTAGACAAGCAAAGCAACATGAAAAGCTATAAGCAATATAATAAATAGCTGTAATATCATGGTTCCATCTTAGAGAAAAGTAAATAAAGATTACAAAAGATCAATCAAAATATATTATCGATTCTTCATCTTATATCTTCTTGTTGTATCCTTCTTCATGTGGTATCCATCTTCAATTCTTCAATCCCATGTGGATGAAAAATTTTATTTTTCTGGTTATCATAAAATTTCATGTTTCATAGAATTGTCTCAAAAACAAAATAAAAAACTACACTAAAAAATGCACCTTTTAGAAAACCGTTCTGCCCTACTATCGGCCTACCAATCTGGGAGATCAGCCTATCGGTCTACGACCATCGGCCTGCCAATTCTGGGTGATTAGCCTACCAACAGACGTTGAACTAATGTTTTTCTAGAATTTCATAAAAAAAAATTTTTAAGCAGTTTTTAATTTCATTTTCAATAATTCAAAAATATAAAATTTATAAACATAGAAATGCATATTGAACTGTAATCATCTCCATCTTTTAGATCCGTCTTCACTTTGAATAACTATTTTAATACAAATTTTTACAAATCAAAATTAAGTGATGATAAACTACCATCTAATTACATGAAAAACCTAGATACATATTCTAATATCTAAAGAACCATAACCAGCAAAATTAACTAATTAAAAATAATAAATAAAATTTAATTAACCATAATTAATTAGTAAACATTCACCATATAATCTCATGATAACATTTAGTTATATAGAAACCCTAGAGTCTAACTCTCTAAAAATTAAATCAGGCATAGGAGAGAATAAGATCACATAATTTATATGCATAGCATGATCATAAACCCATAAAGTCAATGTAAAACCATGCTCTGATCCCAATTGTTGGAAGAACAATATGCAGCAGAATTTTAAAAATTTTTAAATTAAAGTCTTTTTGCAAACACAAGTTTGATATGCTAAGTACATAAATTAATGATAGATCTTACGTACCTATGTTGTATACTGAAGTCTGTAGAAACCTGTGAAGAGAAGAACATTCTACAAGAGCCTCAATTTACTTGTCTTCTTTACTATTCTCTATCTATGATCGAGGTGTGGATGGTTGCACCTTGAACAACATTCCTTCGGTGACTCTCCTTTCAACCACTTGAGAAAACCAAGAGCTAAGGTTCTAGATGTTGAACAATAGCTCTCTAGGAGTTTTAGAGCCTCTCTTACTAGAGTACTCACTCTTTATTTCTCAAATGATCTAAATAACATGAAAAACTCTCACTCCCCTATTATAGTAGTCAAATTTGAGGTTAAACCTTGTCAGATTAGACTTCAAAATTTGAGTCTAGATTAACTTTTGATAAAAAACGCGTCAAAAATACATAACCTAATTATCGCATGTTCGTCATGTCGATCTAGGAGATTGGCCTGTCAAACCATCTCCATCAGCTTGCCGAACTTAACCATTGGCCCTCGACTGAGTGATAATCTAGAGGTCTTAGAATATCTTATTTTCACATGAGAATCTTAGATAGAGCCTTAGTTTTAATTCAACTAAACCAATATAGAAGTTATCTAATTAAAACAACTATATACATATAATCCTATATCAAATAAAATATTATCTAAATAATTCAACATATTTATCTTGAATTAATTCACAAAATTAATTTAACCAATAAAATAACATGAAATATTAAATCCACTCTTATCGAATTTCACCAATCTAATAATTAACACAAGTCATCAATATGTAGGAAAAACACGTCGTATTATTATAGAATTTATTATGAGCTAGCAAAAGAGACCTAATGGGCATAGATAGATCAAGTTCTTATAATTATAAAATAACAAATCCCAGATACATATTTTATAATAATCAACTCTAGCACTACTTTACTAAAAGCTTAGAGCTGTACTCTCAAACTATAAAAAATTACAAAGCTCCAATAAGCTCATTGTCCATGACATATCATAATGTGTAATATCACCATAAGATATTCATAGTTGACTTAAGGATAAATTCTATTTTACCTTCTTGATTATTTTTAATATATGTTCTATTATCTCACCATTGGAATACTTACTATTCATAAATAATATACCATCTGGTTACACTTATGTATCTACATGATTAAGTGCTCCAGTTTTCAAATTAATGATAATGCCTATAACAGAATATCATTAACTCTACAAAAGAACTATAGAGTCCATATCTATAAACAATGGGTCTATGTCCATCAAGAATTATGCCTCCAACATACTGGTATGCGCACCATTATTGAATTAAAATGTCACCTTTTGGTGCATCAAATGACACAAGTCAATAATACGGGCCCATTATTCATTTCAAGATTAAGACATCACACATATGATTGTGAAAAGTAAATTAATTTAAACAAACAAAATTATTAATCAAGTCGATTCAACTTTTGTCTTGATCTAATATACTGTCACTATGACAATATACCAAAACTCATGGAGTCCCACTCTGATGACTAAGACAAGTCATTTCCTGTTAGGGATGTAGACAACAAAACAATCTTAACATAAATAATACACTCAACTTTATTCCCTCAATTACGGATCTTATCATTTAGACTACACCTTTAAGATTCATGTCTTTTGCATGATCTGTCCATCATATGCATGATCTTAAAGGTTTAAATTTATAGTATCAAACTTTGTTTGCTTATCATACATTCAAAAGATTGAATATAAAGAGGACAACCTTTGGTATATGAATAATAAATTAACTCTATATTGATTAAATGACTCTAAAAACTTATTACATCATTTAATTCTTAGGGCGCTATGTCCAACAAATACAATGTAGAGAATTATAGAGTTGGAAAACCTATGATTTTCTTTGGGTCCAATTAATAGAACGTGCTTAATAAGTCCTTCATAATTGATTTTGAATGGGGATATTGGAATTAATTTTTTTTAGTATTCTTTAATTGAGTACTTAGGAGAGGAAAAATTGAGATACATGACTATTTTATACCATTTAATTGGGGGAATTAATTTGTCAACAATATAGGAACTGCCAATTAAAATGGAAACTTGGTGAAATAGTTCCTCTAAACCCATTCAATTATCGTTTATTTTCATTTTAGTTTTCATTTTCACTTATCTTATTTTGTTTTATTTTAATTTCAATCATTTAAGTAATTCTAGAGTTAATGTAATTTTGGTAGCTGACTAGAATTAAGCACAATCTCTAAGGAAAATGATACTCTACTCCCATTCTATTACTTGCAACCACGTACACATGCACGTGACTAAGTTTTTGGTGTCGTTGCCAGGAATTGTTGTTTAGTTTTAGTTAATTTTGATACAAATTAGCTCTAGCTTTAATTTGGATATTTTTCTTGCTTTTATTTCTTTTAGTTCCCTTTATTTTTAGTTTTGGTTTTATTTGCTTTGTTTTTTGGTAAGGTACTTTGCGATGATGTCTCATTAACAAATCTTATTGTTTTTTCCCAATATGACTTGGAACCAATGCATAGTTCTTGGTAGAGATATAAAGAGTTGTTAGCTCAGTTTCCTTACCCTGGGTTCCCAAGAGGGTGTCAACTGCAAAATTTCTCAATGGGTTATGTGCCACAACATGAAATTGGGTCAAAAGCAGAAATGGTACCACCTCTTTCTACCAACTATTTGTGGATAATGCCTTTTGTATTTTGGAAGACATGGCGGGGTATAATTATTGGTGTTGGAACAATTCTAAGAATTTAGAGCCATGATTTGACACTCAACCTCAAAAGACAGGTGTATCTCTTGAATTTCAGGCTGAGTACTTTATAAATATTATTAAAATTTCATAATTATCTATGTGACCTTAAATATTGTACATAAGTGTTATGTACATGATACGAACTACGCCAAGAACTGACGCGACCCTAACCAAAATTGGTCTCCAAGATCGAGACGCCTAATCGGATTTGAAACGGAATCGCGACCCGATGCCTAACAAGAAGCATGAACCTTGGTATGTGAGGACGCCACAATCAGTTATGGACGGACTGATTGATAAGTCTTTGAACGCCACAGAATCTCTTGATAAGTTCGAATAGTTTGTTTAGGAACCGAAGAGAATTAAACCTCAAATTGTGTGTAAAACTTGTTATTATTGAATGAAATTTGTTACAATATATAGTGGTTCCCCTTTGCGAATTTTGAGCTCCTAATTGCCCATGGAATTTCGGGCAAATCAATTACCAGCCAAAAAAGATGCTCAATCTAAAGCAAATAAAGTAAGTTTCCTAAATGGCTTAAAAGGCTTACCATAATATAAAAGTAAACGCATGTTCTGTAAAAGAAAAAGAAACTAGACAATAATCAGGCAATTAGCTGATTCTTCTCGCCACTTGTTGCCTTAAATTGGGAAAGTAACCGAAATGGAAAGTAGCCAGATTATTTGCAGCCATAGGATTATTCGGTCCCTTCTAGAACTTAAATCACGCATTTGTTGGTCTGGATGTCACATGCAATTCCCTCAATGGGCCTCCATGCGATAGCTTGAGCCCAAGATGCTTGAATCAGCCCAATAAGCATTTCTTTGAATTTCTTCGCACGAGCTCTCATAACCGGACCAATGGGAACTTGAATTGGATCTAAATATGTCTCTTCCCTTGTGCTCTTGCTTGTGCTACCAATGCCCTCATCATTCCCCTACTCTTGAGAAGGATTTGTCCTCAAATCGTTGCCTGCATCAAAAGGACTTAGATCAGAAACATTAAAGGTGGCGCTTACACCATACTCACCTAGAAAGTCTAGCTTGTACGCATTATCATTGATCTTTTCAAGTATTTGAAAAGGACTGTCCCCTCTAGGCAATAGCTTAGACTTCCTTTGTTCTGGAAACCGTTCTTTGCGTAAGTGCAACCATACCCAATCGCCAGGCTCGAAGACGAGCTTGTGACGCCCTTTGTTGGCTTGTTGAGCATATTGCTTAGTCCTTCGCTCGA
>CAMOHE010054335.1:59556-73402 GCA_946598075.1 Artocarpus hirsutus | reverse complement strand
AATTGCTTGATTATTGTCTAGTTTCCTTTTCTTTTACAAAACATGCGTTTACTTTTATATTATTGTAAGGCTTTTAAGCTATTTAGGAAACTTACTTTATTTGCTTTAGATTTAGCATCTTTTTGGCTGGTAATTGATTTACCCGAAATCAATTGGGCAATTAGGAGCTCAAATTCGCAAAGCGGAAAACACTATAAATATTGTAACAGATTTCGTTCAATGAGAACAAGTTTGATATACAATTTGAGATTTAATTCTCTTCGGTTCCTAAACAAACTATTCGAACTTATCGGAAGATTCCGTGGCGTTCAAAGACTTATCAATCAGTCCGTCCATAACTGATTGTGGCATCCTCACATACCAAGGTTCGTGCTTCTTGTTAGGCATCGGGTCGCGGTTCCATTTCAAATCCGATTAGGCGTTTCGATCTTGGAGACCAATTTTGGTTAGGGTCGCGTTAGTTCTTGGCGTGGTTCGTATCATTGACCTTCAAGTCAACATTATTAAGATATACCCTCATTTGCATCACAAGATAAATATGTGCTAATGCCCAGTAAATAGAAATTATGCAATTCAATGTAGTGGCATCATGTATGGGCTCATAAAATATTCATCGTACTTGCTTTATTATAAAAAACATTTAATGCTTGCATAGTTATGTACACCATGAATTGTCTGTCCAAGGCCTATTGTAAGCATGCATGCATACTAACGAACCTTCATCAATCATTAATGCCTCAGCTACCCTATGAGACAACGGTCTGAAAATGGTCTTTGGCACTCCCACAAAACCACTTAAGTCCCAAGCTACCTCATGAGACCCCGTAGTTTAGAAAACCTAGGAACTGCCAAGAGGTTTGAAAAATGTTCTCAGGCACTCCCATGAAACCACTAGAGTCTCAAGCTAGCCCATGGAACTTAATTAAGGCCATTTACAAGCTAACTACATAGCGTACAAACAAACAATCTCTTTCTCATAGTATGATTATTTTCTTTAGAAAACTATACATGTGCCTTTATACCATGAATGCAAGCGATAAAGTAAATCATATATATATACAACAACAAATCTTGTGATATAGTTGAAATGAGTTTCTACTTAACTTGTATCCAAATAAAAAGCAAGAAGTGGAAGGCATTAATATCCTCGTCAAACAAGATGTACTAGTATGCCTAGTTTAACAATTTACTGGAATGACATAAATAATTGTGTTAAATCATAAGCCAACTTGAAGATATATATATATATATATATATATGTACGTATATAGATACATATATTTTTTCTAAAGAAATCCAATAAAAATAAATTGTCTATATAACCTCAGTGAAAAACTCAACAAATATAATAACACGAAGGACTGTCTCATGAGTACAAATATTGTAACTACAAGTATAGTATATAATATATACATAAAGCCATTATTAAAAGCATAAAACACTAACCAACTCTGGGACATATAAATATATTATCATACACTTGATACAATATTTGCTTTCCTTTCATAATGTACAGCTTGTATGTATAGCAATTATAAAGAAAACTAAAAAAGTTATGTAATTAGCAAAACAAAAGGCAAAACATTAATAATCTATTACAAAATAGTATTAATGACAATAGGTAAATGCTAGCGACAATGCAGCTACAACAATGACAAATAGTCAACCTCTTAAAATTATATATTAGAGCACTTCAAAGAATTTGATAAAAAAGAGTCAACTAGACAATATAATTATAGTTCATACCAAGAAAAATATGACAACCATTCTATCTGTTTCAAGTAAACGAAAAGAAAGATTATCAAAGAGAACAAATAAAGCAGTATCCTAAACTACGAATATATGCATATGATTAAACTTGAATGTACCAAGTGTTTGCATCAGTAATAAAATATTCGAATTAAAAGGAATAACAGTTTATCAAAAGCATGCTTCTTTTCTCAATGTAATGTGAAAAGTTGATAACTAAATACCCTATAATTATATATATATATGCACTATATCCATATATAATAGAATTAATCAACTAAGCTATTTAATAATAATAAGAAAACATAACAACATTTCCACTTTAAAATTCTTGCAATTTAAACTACTTACACAAAAAAAATAACAACAAGTATAATGACATATAACTCCAAATAATTTCTAATGACAGCAACATCAATTCAAAGTGTACCTCTAAGTATATAAAAGTGCATATTTATGTTATCTGAATCAACTTTATCTGAAACAATAATAAAGATTACTTGACATTGTTGACAAACTAATGTTACGATAAATTGTAGAAAGGTGATTGATTGACTGGCAAACAGTGAGCAATTAATTGATTGACTTTGTATTTTTAAGTGATCATCTAGATGTCCTTAAAAATCGAAGGTTGCACGGTAGCACCAAAGGCAAATTTGGGTCCCAGTAGCAAGTGCACCAACTCCCATTTTAATCTTGATCATCTAGCCTGCCAATATATATATTATTTAGAATTTTCTATTTGGACATGCAAATTCTGAACAGCAAGTGCTCCTTCGTTTTCTACCCAATCATTAGCTTAACAAGCCGCTTGAAGTGGCAGACAGATATGCCATTTTGAAGAGCGATGACTTCTCCACTAACTCACACACCTATAATAATTGCACTGTATTTGTCTTGTTATTGATATTTTCCTTATAATTGTTTTAAAAGCTTTAGTGGCTGATACAGAATTTACTTTACAGATGGCTTCCACTTATATAAACTTGTTAAACAAAACAGTGAAACATCATGCTTTCATACATACGCATGCAAACACTACTTGTTGAAAGCAAATTAATGGCATGGGGATCATTACCATGTTATGCCTAGCGGTGGTGAAAAGAGGTTAGTGGCATAGGAAATGAAATATAGTAATATAAAGGAATAATTCCTGTCACTGAGTACGGCCTAACGAAAAACTTTCACTCATAGCTAGAACAGAAGAGTCTCGACTTAGTCTGATGGGAAAAGGAAGTATTCGGCGGCAATCCTAAAAGAACAAGGGACTTTAACATATAAATAGTAAAAGATAACTCTAGTAACCGACTTGTATATTAACAAAAATAAACGACATCGTTTTCCTTTATTTATCAGTATACACAACAACAACAACAACAACAACAACAATGAATAAATATACTAAATTTTAAAAATACAAGACAACCAATATAAAACTCACACCTTAATAAATAAAATTGTAACTGTAATACCCTTTAAGCTAACTAATGAGCTTGTGTAAAGCTTATTTAGTTAGGATAAGAAGCATTAACCTTTCAATTTCAATATAAGTGTTATGATTTACTTAAAATATATATTACAGTATAAAAGAGTTTTGAAACTGTTGTTTCATTCATTTCCTTATTTACAATACACACATTATTCAAACTTAGTAATATAAACATAACTATACTATCACATCCAAACTTAGTAACATATGTTTGTTCACAAAAACCATAACAGAGTTGCTAAGTTTTACAAAATAAAACATGGCATATGAACAAATCTCTGACCGGCAGCTCTAGATACTCGATCAACTCCTAACTATGTACATTCTTACTTGCATCATAAGAACTATAATGAGCTAAAGCTCAATAAACGAAAACTAATGTATGAACATGAACATAGAATGTGAATGCAATCAGACACTTTCTTGTATCCATTTTCTTTCAACTATTCTTTCTTCTTTCGGGTACCATTGGAGTGTGATACTTAACTAGTAATGATAGGCCGTGGTTTTTGCCCAATGTAACAATAATAATACAGGGTTTCCTTCTTGGTCTTTAGACCTTAGGTATTTGTCAGTCTCAATCTTTGTGGCTTTTCTTATCTTGGTTTTTCAACCTCAAAGTATTCACCACCCTTTTGTTGGGTCCACTAGTCCCACTCGTGTCCCGTGTCTACCCGACCACTAATTAAGCACCAAACCCCCATTTTAGTTTAAAAATCTCATTCCTTTTCAGATCACATCACATGTTCTAATGTAAATGTTATGCATCATGAATGTTTTCAACAATCTATATCATTTCTAAATAACAACAATCCAATCAATGCAACTTAAAACATAACATGACATAGTTTTTGTGATGCAATAAAAAGTAGTTTCTACTTACCTTGAATTTGATTTGCGTTGAGTGAAAAGATCAGTTCTCTTAGAAGATAGGATAGGCCTAGTATTATATAATCAGATACCATTCAAATCTTCAATAAACAAACTAAATGAATTATGCGATAAGTTCATATTACAATGGCTTTGCATTAGTTCAAACACAAAATAGGTTGAACATCAAACTATCACAATGCACACTTTTGGCCAAGGAACATGCTATATTACTAAAATTGTGAATAAATATGGAGATTAAATGTTCAATATCTTAACAATCATGCATCTCAGCTCAGTCCTACCACAAATTGTTTTATGTCAAACACATAATAATTGTACCAAATTTTAGCCAAAACTAGGTCTTCAATAAATAGATAACATATCCAAACATCAAATATCATTAACGGAGGAATATAATCTTATAAAAACAGTCTAACAGATGAGAATCAAGCATAGCATGAACTTGATTTTCTTCTAAACCTTATTTCACATTTTCTTTCTATAGATTCAAAAATAACATTCAAACTAATTTCCACCTATTTATAAGCATTCAAAATCACTTAATAAACACTTAGGAGCAATAGAAATAAAAGACATAATCAGATTTCACATGATTATTAGTTTTGCAAAGAAACTAGCTTAACTATCATAGTTTGAGTAGCTTACTTTCACCACATCTATGATTATATATAATAGAAAATAACCTCATTTCATCATAAGAAACATAAATTTCAAAGGTAGCTTGTAGGGCTTGATGTTAGGACTCTATTGGAGATCAAAACACTTGATTTTCAAGCTCAAAATGGTGGAAACTTGGGGCTGGTTTGTGTAACTAGAATTTCTATGGTCTTGTTTATGTTTTTGTGAGCTTTAGGACATGGAAAATGGAGAGAAAGAAATGGGGAGAGTGTTGGACCTTTTTGGGGCTACTAGGGGAGATAGCAAGCAAAACTAGAGTTTTCTAGTGCATTTAACTTACTCAAAAGGAGGTGGGTTGAAGAAGGAGGTTGCTTAGGAGCTTTTGCCATCCTCTCTTGGTTTTGACATGTGGAAAAAGTGTTGAGTAAGGAAATTTAGCCAATAGCTAGCCACTTAGATGTAGTACAAGCAAGAGTAACTCAATTTACTATAACCTAGTCAACAAACCAATCAAATTGCACCATTTGACATACTTTCAATTCCAATCAAATTTGTCCATTTCAAATATATAAATGGGCAAAACAATTAGTTTAGAATGCATTTGAATTGGAACAACATTTTTCAATCAATTTGTAACCATTTAGCACATCAATCTTCCTTATCGAGGAACCGAGCTTTTCACTATAACTAGAATCAGTCATTAATAACTTGATTATTTTTAGATAATAGTAGATAGAAACAACACTCGTAAGGAGTCCTACTAAAACATGTTAAATCATATATTTATAATTCAATGTCATGTTTATGAATATAGGCATGTTTATGCATGATTCAATCTAAAAAAAAAAAAGTATTCATGCTAGTAAGATATGCTTTCCATATACCTAAAATTGAATAACGTGTGTTCATTAAATGTGTAGATATGCAAATGCTTATTACTGGCTAATTGTAAGTTAATTAGGCATTACAATAACATATTTACTATAGTACATTGAGCTTCTTTCTATAGAAAAGTAAGCCTTCACACTACACAAAATAACTCAAAACATGAATTAGAAAAATACATGGTATTCAATAATATATAAATGTAATGTAAACAAGTCATTATTGGCTGATTTTGTATTTAAGAATTTTAGGCACCACAATCCTCTTCAACTTATAGAAATTTTGTCCCCAAAATTTGCTCACCAAACAGCTCTAAATATTTAGTTCTCAGCTCATCTTCCCTTTCCAAGCAGCTTTTTCAACCTCATGATTTCTCCAAAGAACTTTAATTAATGGAGTTTTCTTATTCCTCGGTTCTTTTTCTTTTTTGTCTAAAATTCAAATTGGTCTTCCTCTTCATATGAAAAATCTTGTCGGACCTCTAGTTGATCGTTGCTTAGAATATATGAAGGATCTGGCATATATTTTCATAGCATAGAAACATGGAATACATCATGCACATCGTACAATGACAAAGGAAGAACAAGTCCGTAAGTTACATTTCTAATACAATCCCGAAGCATATCCTCTAAGATCAAATTTGTCCTCTCCATCTGGCCATTAGCCTGAGGATGAAAATCTGTATTGTAGTGCAACTTAGTTCCCATCGCATTCTGTACACTTTTCTAGAACTTGGATGTGAACCTAACGTCGCGATAAAAAATAATAGACTTAAGGATTCCATGAAGTTGCATTATTTCCTTGACATAGAGTTCCACTAACCACTCCATAAGTAAGTGATTTTAATGGGAATGAAATGTGCCGTCTTCGTCAGTCGGTCGATGACAACCCAAATAGCATCATCTCCATTCATAGTCCTAGGCAGACCGATAATGAAATCCATCGTAATTTCTTCCCATTTCCATTTCGGTATTTGTATGGACTGCAAATTGTCTCTAGGTCTTTGGTGTTCAGCTTTGACTTGCTGGCATGTCAAACATTTCTTCACATACATAGCAACGTCACGCTTTATACTGAACCACCAAAAACTATCCCTTAGATCATTGTACATCTTTCTTGCACCTGGATGAATTGAGCAAGGAGTATTGTGAATTTCTACTATGATCCTTCCCCTAAAACCATCAACGTTGGGAACACATAGGCAGTTCTTGAGATATAGAGTTCCATCATCTGCAATACAAAAGTCTTCACATTTTCCTTCATTGATTTCTTGCTTAATTCTCGGGAGGCCTACATCTTTGTCTTGCTTACTCCAAATCTCATCATACGACGATGGAGCAAAGGCTAGTGCTGAAAACTACCCTGTTATAATCTCCAAACTAAAGTCTAGAATTTATTTCCTCAAAGGTTGAGACATCACTTGTAATGTCATCAACGTTGCAGCCATCTTCCTACTCAGAACATCAGCCACTCGATTAGCCTTTTGTGGATGATAAAGGATTCAATAATCATAATCCTTCACTAGCTCTAGCCATGTCTGCTGTCATATATTCAGGTACTTCTGAGTGAAGAAATACTTTAAACTTTGATAATCAGTAAAAATCTTACATTAAACTCTATACAAGTAATGTCTCCATATCTTCAGTGCAAAAACTACGGCTGCCAATTTGAAGTCATGAGTAGGATAGTTCTTCTCATAGGTTTTCAGTTGTCTCAAAGCATAAGTAATCACTCTATCATTTTGCATTAATATAGCACCAAGGCCCATCTTAGAAGCATCATTGTAAATTATGAATCCATCATTCCCTTTATGATATGAACCCCGCCAACTAACACGACAAGACCCGACACCAAATTTGGAATTAATCCCCCAATCTCTTAAGGCACACATTTGTTGAGCCTTGACCCGTAATCTAGAGAGACATGAACCAAGAACCATGGATAGGAAGACGCCATACCTAGAATTGCAAGAATGCTTAAACCCTAGATGATAAGTCAGATTGTTGAATGCCACAAGATTAATCTTGATAAGTTCAAAGAGTCTTCTCAAGAAAATAAGAAGAACGCAAGAAAGCCTCACCAAAAGTCGTGAATGATGATCTGATTGATTAATTTTAAAATAACAAAGTGTTTACAATTATATGGGAACGATTTTTAGCCTAAAAGAATCCCTAAGCGAATGCTGACTTGGAGAATCCCTTAATTGGTGCTTGCCCATATGACATTGAGCCCTAAAATCTGACTTTGCTAGTTGTAATCTAACAAAAATAACACAAAAGGAAAGTAGCTAATCTTATCCCTTAACAAGTGCCTAACCTAATCTAGAAAAAGGGAAAACATCCAGGTTTGTTTTCTTGCCTAACAAAACCGAATTTGACAATTACGAAAATTACATTAGAAAATAAATCGATGACGACGCTCGAACTTGATGACATGGCACCCACGTGTCAATCCAAAATAGGAGGGTTTCCTAAAATTACAAATCTGCCCCATAATTTTCTAGAATCATGCACGATCATCAATGTGAATCTTCTAGAACCTTAATCATAGTGACTAGGCTCTCTTGTGATTGATTTGGGCCTATGTTCGGGCTCCATTTATGTGACATGTCGTAAACTTGTTGAATGAGCCCGTTCAATGCTTCCTTAAATCGTTTGGCCTTAGATCTTGTGATTGGACCACTTGAACGGCTTAAGGGATCATGAGTATGGCTCCTAACTGGTGCAACCACATTGCTTGCATCATTCTCCCCCTCTTGAAAAGGATTTGTCCTCAAATTGTCATCTGCATCAAAAGGAGATAAGTTAGAAACATTAAAACTAGCACTAACACCATACTCACCTAGTAAATCAAGTTTGTAGGCATTGTCATTAATGTGTTGCACCACTTGAAACAGTCCATCGCCCCTCAGAAGGAGGTTTGGGCACCTTTGTTAGGGGAAATACTCTCTCATATGCAGCCACACCTAATCTCCTGGTTCAAACACCACTTGCTTGCGGTCCTTATTGCTTGTCTTGCATATTGCTCAGTATGCTTCTCTATGTTCTGTCTTGCCTTCTTGTGAATTTGCCTAACAAAATCAGTCTTTTTCTTACCATCCAAGTTAACCCATTTGTTCAAAGGTAAAGGAGTTAAATCCAAAGGAGTCAATGGATTAAAACCATAAACAACTTCAAATGATGAAAACTTAGTTGTAGAATGAACACATCTATTATAAGCAAACTCAATATGCAGCAAACAATCTTCCCATATTTTCAAATTTTTTTAAATGACAGCACGTAATAGAGTAGATAAAGTCCTATTCACTACTTCAGTTTGACCATCAGTCTGCGGGTGACAAGTAGTAGAAAATAATAGCTTAGTCCCCAACTTTGCCCACAAGGTCTTCCAAAAGTAACTCAAGAACTTTGCATCTCTATCAGAAACAATACTCCTAGGCATGCCATGCAACCTAACAATCTCCTTGAAAACAAATCGGCTATATGTGATGCATCATCGGTTTTATGACATGCAATGAAGTGTGCCATCTTAGAAAACCTATCAACTACCACAAACACAGAATCTCTCCCCTTCTTAGTCCTAGGTAACCCCAACACAAAATCCATGGAGATGTCAACCCAAGGTTCTCTAGGAATAGGAAGTGGCATATATAACCCATGTGGTTGCAGCCTAGACTTAGCTTGTCTACATGTAATGCATCTCCCACAAATCCTCTCAACATCACGCTTCATATGTGGCCAAAAGAAATGCTCATGAAAGACACCTAAAGTCTTAGCTACTCTAAAGTGACCCATTAAACCACCACCATGTGCATCTCTAACTAACAACTCACGCAAAGAAGAATGAGGAATGCAAAGTTTATTTTCTCGAAACAAGAAACCCTCATGTAAGTAGTATTTCCCACATGCTCCCTTTGTGCAATCTTTAAACACAACTCCAAAATCAGAATCTAATGCATACAATTCTTTAATGTATTCAAATCCAAGCAACTTAGCATCAAGGGTTGAAAGTAAGGCATACCTGAGAGCTAGTGCATCAGCAACTATGTTTTCCTTTCCTTGCTTGTATTTGATCACATATGGAAATGTCTCAATGAATTGGTGTTTATTCAGTTTATGTTGTCCCTTCAAATGCTTTATGGATTCATGATCCATGTGAATCACAAACTCCTTCGGCCAAAGATAGTGCTACCAAGTCTCTAAAGTTTGAACCAATGCATACATCTCCTTATCATAAGTGGGATTATTTAGAGCGGCCCCACTCAACTTTTCACTAAAGTATGCAACCAGTCTTCCTTCTTGCATCAAAATGCCTCCAATACCTGTACCTGAAGCATCACACTCAATTTCAAATATTTTAGTGAAGTTAGGTAAAACAAGTAGAGGTGCATTTGTTAACTTTTCCTTGATCAGTTTGAATGCCTTTTCTTGTTCCTCTCCCCACTTAAATGGAACGTTCTTCTTGATGACTTCAGTCAAAGGTGTGACAAGGCTACCAAAGTCCCAAACAAAACGCCGGTAGAAACTAGCCAAGCCATGAAAACTTCTCACCTGCCCTATGGTTGTAGGAGTTGGCCAATCTTGGATTGCCTTCACCTTTTCCTCATCAACCTGTATACCTTGCGTACTCACAACAAAACCAAGAAATACAAGCTTATCTGTGCAAAAGGTACATTTCTTGAAGTTAGCAAACAACTTTTCTTTCCTTAAAACATCTAAAACAAGTTTTAAATGTTCAACATGATCATCCAAGTTTTTGCTATAAATTAGGATATCATCAAAGTAGACAACTACAAATTGACCAATGTAAGCACGCAAAACATGGTTCATAAGTCTCATGAAAGTGCTAGGTGCATTAGTTAATCCGAAAGGCATAACTAACCATTCATACAAACCATATTTTGCTTTAAATGCAGTTTTTCACTCATCTCCTTCCTTCATCCTAATTTGGTGATATCCACTCTTAAGATCAATCTTGGTAAAAACACAAGAACCACGCAATTCATCCAGCATATCATCTAGTCTAGGAATGGGATGACAATACTTTACCATAATTGATGCAAGCAGTGGAGTTGTACAAGTTAGGAGCCATGTTCGTGATCCCTTAAGCCATTCAAGTGGTCCAATCACAAGATCTAAGGCCAAGCGATTCAAGGAAGCATTGAACGAGCTCATTCAACAAGTTTGTGACATGTCACATAAATGGAGCCCCGATATGGGCCCAAATCAATCACAAGAGAGCCTAGTCACTGTGATTAAGGTTCTAGAAGATTCATATTGATGATGTTGCATGATTCCAGTAAATTGTGGGGCAAACTTATAATTTCGGGAAACCTTCCTATTTTGGATCGACACGTGGGTGCCATGTCAACAAGTTCGAGTCTCGTCATCAAATTATTTTTCTAATGTAATTTTTGTGATTTCTTAGTTGCCAAACTCTGTTTTGTTGGGCAAGAAAACAAACCTAGATATTTTCCCTTTTCCTAGATTAGGTTAGGCGCATTTTAAGGGATAAAATTAGCTACTTTCTTTTTATGTTATTTCTATTAAATAATAGCCAGCAAAGTTAGATTTTAGGGCTTAATTTTGCATGGGAAAGCACCAATTAAGGGATTTTCTAAGTCAACATTCGATTAGGGATTCTTTTGGACTGAAAATCATTCCTATATAATTGTAAACACTTTGTTATTCTAATGGGAATCAAGCAGATCATTATTCACGAATTTTGGTGAGACTTTCTTACATTCTTCTTATTTTCTTGAGAAGACTCTTTGAACTTATCAAGATTAATCTTGTGGCATTCAACAAACTGACTTATCGTCTAGAGTTTAAGTGTTCTTGCAAATTCTAGGTGTGACGTCTTCCTATATGTGGTTCTTGGTTCACGTCTCTCTAGATTACGGGTCAAGGCTCAGCAAACGTGTGTCTTAAAGGATTAGGAGTTCGATTCCAGATTTGGTGTCAGGTCTTATCGTGTTAGTCAACGGGGTTCATATCAATAATGTTGTTGATGGCTCAGCAATTTGATACGAACCACGCCAAGAACTGACACGACCCTAACCAAAATTGGCCTCCAAGATCGAAATGCCTAATCGGATTTAAAATGGAACCGCGACCCTATACCTAACAAGAAGCACGAACCTTGGTATGTGAGGACGCCACAATCAGCTATGGACGGACTGATTGATAAGTCTATAAATGCTACAGAATTTTCTGATAAGTTTGAATAGTTTGTTTAGGAACCGAAGGGAATTAAACCTCAAATTGTGTGTGAAAACTTATTACCATTGAATGAAATTCGTTACAATATATAGTGGTTCCCCTTGGCAAATTTTTAGCTCCTAATTGCCCATGGAATTTCAGGCAAATCAATTACTAGCCAAAAAAAGGCCCAATCTAAAGCAAATAAGGTAAGTTTCCTAAATGGCTTAAAAGCCTTACAATAATATAAAAGTAAACACATGTTTTGTAAGAGAAAAGGAAACTAGACAATAATTAGGGCAGATTCTTCTAGCCACTTGTCGCCTCAAATTGGGAAAGTGACCGAAATAGAAAGTAGCGTGATTATTTGCAGCAATAGGATTACTCGGTCCCTTCTAGAACTTGAATAACGCATTTGTTGGTCTGGTTGTCACATGCAATTCCCTCAATAGGCGTCCATGCGATAGCTTGAGCCCAAGATGCTTGAATCAACCCAATAAGCATTTCTTTGAACTTCTTCGCACGAGCTCTCGTTACTAGACCAATGGGAACTTGAATTGGATCTAAATATGTCTCATCCCTTGTGCTCTTGCTTGTGCTACCGATGCCCTCATCATTCCCCTCCTCTTGAGAGGGATTTGTCCTCAAATCGTCGCCTGCATCAAAAGGACTTAGATCAAAAACATTAAAGATGGCGCTTACACCATACTCACTTGGCAAGTCTAGCTTGTATGCATTATCATTGATCCTTTCAAGAATTTGAAAAGGACCGTCCCCTCTAGGCAACAGCTTGGACTTCCTTTGTTCTAGAAACCGTTCCTTGCGTAAGTGCAACCATACCCAATCGCCGGGCTTAAAGACGAGCTTGTGACACCCTTTGTTGGCTTGTTGAGCATATTGCTTAGTCGTTCACTCGATGTTGAGTCTTGCCTTCTCGTGTATCTGCTTAACAAGGTCAACTTTTCTTTTTCCATCTAAATTCACATGCTCAGACAAAGGTAATGGCATTAAATCCAAAGGAGTTAAAGGATTAAAACCATAAACAAAGGAGAATGAACAGATCGATTATAAGCAAACTCAACATGTAGTAAACATTCCTCCCAAGTTTTGATGTTCTTTTTAATGACAACCCGTAACAAAGTTCACAAGGTTCTATTATTAACTTCTGTTTGACCATCGGTTTGAGGGTGACAAGTAGTCGAAAACAATAGCTTAGTCCCTAACTTAGCCCACAAAGTCTTCCAAAAGTAGCTTAAGAACTTTGCATCCCTATCAGAAACAATTGTCCTAGGCATACCATGAAGTCTCATAATTTCCCTAAAGAATAAATCAGCAACATTGGAAGCATCATCTGTCTTGTGGCATGGAATAAAATGTGCCATCTTGGAAAACCTATCCACAACCACAAATATTGAGTCTCTTCCTCGCTTCGACCTAGGCAATCCTAACACAAAATCCATCGAAATATCAGTCCAGGGTTCACTAGGGATTGGTAAAGGGGTGTACAAACAGTGGGGCTGCACTCTTGATTTAGCCTGCCTACAAGTTACACATCTACCACAAAGCCTCTCAACATCTCGTTTCATATGTCGCCAAAAAAAGTGTTCCTGCAACACCACTAAAGTTTTCATTACTCCAAAATGTCCCATCAATCCTCCCCCATGGGATTCTCTCACTAGCAAATCTCTTAATGAACAATTAGGCACACACAATTTATTTTCCCGAAACAAGTATCCCTCATGCCTAAAGTACTTACCACTAGCAAATTTCTCACAAGCTTGATACTCAGTGCTAAAGTCATGGTCATCAGCATATAACTCTTTAATATGTTCAAAACCCAGTAGTTTAGCATTAAGAGTTGAGATTAAGACATACCTGCGAGAAAGCGCATCGGCAACGACATTTTCTTTACCTTGCTTGTAGCGAATGACATATGAAAATGTCTCTATAAACTCCACCCAACAAGCATGCCTCTTATTCAGCTTCTGTTGGCCTTTCAAGTGTTTTAGGG